>JAQFVV010012550.1:2744598-2771270 GCA_028023455.1 Epiperipatus broadwayi
TGAAGTTACGTATTGCTGCACACATTTCGATCTCAAATTAAATATAATAAATAGGGATAAAATAATATACTCTAGATTTCTTTTAGCGTTTATATAATTTTTTACATATTTTAATCATTTATTTTGGATTATAAAAGTTCGTATTTATTGCTTTGTTTAAATTTCATTTAATAATAATTCTAAAAATATCTGATGTAATATTTAATTAAAAGTTAAAAATAATCTTATGTTCCCTTTTTGTTTTTGAAATTTTAAAGCATCGGTCAGTGATAGATAATAGATTAATTAAAGAAAAATTCCCAAGATGTAATTAGTAAACGTAAAAAAATGTAAACAATAGAATGGCAGCTTTCTCTTTAATTAAAAACCAACTAAATGCATTGATTATCCTCAGGGCAGATTAAGTAGAACCTCAAAAATATCTTAACAAAAATGTGAAAGATCAAGATAAGAAAGAGGCCATCTTAGACTTGCTGGAGACATTCACTTAAACTTTAGCTTTGCTCTCGATCACTGGAGAGTCTCCAAAAATAATAAAATAATTTGTTCCCGCCAAGGTATGACCGAGTAAACCACCTAGATTATTCTCCATCGGGAGATGGGCCTATCAGATGCTGAACTCTTCACTGCCCATCATAAATTCACCATGAAGATCTGCTGCCTGAAATGAATGAGAAAGATGCTGCTGCCATGAAATTAAATGAATATCTAAATACAAGAAAAGACTTGCCACTCGTGAACTTTTTGCTGCTAAATTAATGGAATCAGAAAACTTCTTATAAAACAGGTACCTGTATCTGTGTTCAAACTCTAGGAGTATTCTAATAATATGCTATAGCTTTTTCTTCATACTACTTATCTAAATTGTAAAACGTAAAAACTATCATTTGTATAACTAAAAATTGAATAATTAATTTAATGTGTAAATTTCTCTCTAATAATCTAGCTTACCTCACTCTATCTTTCTTGGGTGCGTATTTCTATAATCTACATTTTTATCTATAGTTATTATTTAATTATTGCATGCTCATAATTGTCTCAAATTTCAAAGTTTAAATCTATGATCGCTTAAAACAATGAATGCGTGTCCAATTTTCATTAATATTTACTTTCCTAAATAACTTTACTTTCATATAAATCGACACACATTCAGTGCATCATTTATTGTAATGCAGGGTCTACTACTTCACAAATGGCTGGCATATTAGTTGTCATAACTCCCAGTTTATATATATTTTGTATTTATTAAATTTAATGAATAATTCTAGAAAATTCCATTTCTTTGAGGGTCGCCAGAGTTCTTGAGTAAATGTTGGTAATGTAGGGCCAAGTCAGAAATCTATTTAAATCTCATCATAACCGTTTATGCAGTATACATGTGTTACATTTTAGAGATGCGATGATCTATTCCACCGTAAATATTCCGGATTCTTCAGGGTTTAAATTAACCCCCGTCATCCTACACAAGCGGACATAATAAATGCTCCCGTAGGATTTGACCTGTCATGCAGCCAGCGCCAAATTGCGCCATGTACCGCTTGTCCCTGGTTATGCTTATGTGACACCTTACTTCGTTGGGTTGTGGCAGAGACCAGCCTGACATTCTTATAAACCCATTCACGGCATTGCAGTTTCGATATGCTGCCATTCCATATCACCTTTCTAAAGCGTACCACGTGTTCCTTTGCTCAATTCTATTATTCTCATATATCACTCTGCCTCTGCATTATCTTCGTAATTCACTCTCAAATAAATGTTGCCCCTTAGTCATAAAATAAATAGTTTAATTAAATAAATATATGTCCACCGCTACTCTTAAATCTTACTTTAGACTCTTGCATTGCAAAGGTATAAATTCCCCAAGGCATGCATTAGAAATACTTACTCGAGAATTTTAGGTAGCTAGATTACACCTTCAAATAAATGTATTCCTTTTGTAAACATTACAGTATCGGAAATACCGCTACTGAAATCCTCAATATAAAATAATGTCTAAATAAATAAATGTACTCTTTAAAATATAATCATGTTGCAAATTCCGCTACTGAAGCTTTCAATCCCCTAAAATATTATTAGTCATTGTTTTATTAAAATGTATTAATAAATAATTTTAAACTATACATGCTGCAGGTTACGCTTTCATTTATTTGGATACCCATTCTATATAAGATTTCCTCGATTATGTAACATATGAATGTTTAATTAATATTAGTTTGATTATTGGCACCTTCGAGGGAATAAAATCATGAATCTCTTGCATATCCCTGACCACCGTAAGCCTAAGGAAATATTTACTAATGTCAGCATCAGATGCATTGTTTCGGGATTGTATTGTGGAACCGGATAAACTATGTTTTCGAACTCAGTACCACTGGTGGCTTCGCTACTCGTTGGTGCTTCTGTTCTGTATGGTGGTCGAATTCTGCACTATGTTTACCAGTCACATATTTTTTGACCGTTACAAATGTAAATATAATTTATACAGATATTGATTGGCATAAATGTATGAGAATGTATGAGTATATATATTCTCCTACAATATATATATATATATAAAGCAAAATAAATCTTCCCAACTATTCACTTAAAGGAAGTTGGTAGTGATGATGATCAAAAGGATGTCATGTGATTGATAACCTTTACTCCTACTTAGTGAGAACAATTGGTGTTTCAAAACTCACCATAAAGCAAGAAGATTGTATAAAAAGCAAGGGATTATAATGGTTTTCTATGGGGAAAAAAATTTAGCAGTCCTGTGAATAAAAATGATGTCATAAATTTTTAATATTACATTAACAAAAATTTGATCTAGTATGTATGTAGAACCTTTAAAAAAAGGCTAATGTACTATATATGTAAAATGTGCTATATGTGTATTATACAGATTTACACTTAAAATACATATGTAGGTAAGATAATGCAATATACATCTGTGTAAAAGGGAAAAACACTTAGCTTAAAGTTGCTCTTTTGATAATACATCCATTTAGGCCATTCATTATCATCCAGTTTTCTGAGTCATCAATTGCTCATTCTATGGTTCTATTGTTGTCTTTTAAATTCTTCAAAAATCATGGGGTTTTTGGAGGAGTGCAACAACTGTTGATGTCTGATTAGAGAAAACATGTAAAACAAATGGTTGACTTTTTTTTTTGATTTTCTTTTTTTTACAACATATATCATCTCATTTGTTGATTTAAGGCATTTTTTGGATTTCATATTCCAGTTAAAAAATTATCTAGCTGTAAAATTAAACAAAAATTTCCAGTCTAATTAGAAAAAAAATTTTTTTCATCATGCTAACATACAGAAAAATGGACTGTGGAAAAAAAGAGTAAATTTGCAGTTGACAACTTTAGGTATTTTTCCACAAAATTGTTAATCCTTATGGTGAAAAAATCCATAAAGAAGTCTTTATTTTTAATTCATAATCTTATTTTATTTATGTGAAATTATTTAGAATATCAAAAGCAATGTTTAATAATATTTCACTTAACAATATTGTTGTAACCAAAAGACTTATTTATTAACAGTGTAAGAGTAGCCACATTATAGAAATGTGCATTACAGAATTATAAATCATGCAGTTAGTTTGAAAAAATAAAACTTCCAACATATTAAAAAGATAAAAAGGATCTGTGGTATTCTGTGTTTGCATACCATAATTAATATTTACAACTTTTTTTAAAACAATATGAATCAGATCTACATAAGTACTCCTTTGTATACAAATATGCTACATTAGCATTTATTTTTGGCCATGAGATATCACTATTTATTAAGGATGGTAGATATTTTCTTTGAGATGACTTAGAAATGTTTCAAATAAAGCATTACCTATAAAGACAGAGATACAAACTCTTTATTAAATATTAAAGGTATGAATCTTTTTCAATTTGTTTGTATTGCATTTCTGTCATACAGAAATTTTATTGACTCAAGCTTAAAATTATGCTCTCATTTTTTAACTACAAACACATTTACTAATCATTTTAATTTAATAGAAATTAACATTTATCAAGATTTTGATCCAAAATTGATTCATTGAATGATTTTAACTAATAGTTGCACTGTAGACAATTTAAAATTAAATATTAATAATACATGGCGAAATTTATTTTTAGTTTTATGCTGAATCAAATTTTCAATTTTTTTAAATATTTTTATATGTTAGTGATAACATTTGTTATTTCTGAAACAAATGATATGTTATACAATTGAATAAGCAGGTTAAGTATTATTTTTAATTTAGATTTATTAATATTTTAATCATATAAAGTCATTATTATTTGTTTAATCCATGAAAACATTATTTTTTCCAAAATAACAATTACATTACAATAATAGTAATTTTTGCCTTAAGCCAAATAATGTTTGCAAGAATTTTCTTCCATAAAAGTTACTAAATACAATATGCAATTTTCAAACTAATGTGTACATTTTAAATTTTAATGTTAAGCCACTAAACATCCCACGATCACTATTTCTTATGCTAGCATATTACTGTTATTAAAACAGGAAAAACTCTCCATACAGTAGTGCCACTCAGTGCCAACCAGAGTAACCAATGGATGCCACTGAGTGGTACTACTGTATGGAGAGTTTTGCCTGTTTAATAACAGTAATGTGCTAGCATAAGAAATAGTGATCATGTGATGTTTAGTGGTTTAACACTAATCCTGCCTAATAGGATAGTGGTGGCTATGGTTGTTAAGAGCCAAAGACACCAAAATGAATTGGGTACCAAACTGGGTTCAGACCCATATGACTATATAAGCTCTTAAGCTTAGATTGAAAATATTGTGTTTTCAATTTTATTCTCATAGTTTTGTAGTTAAGTAGAGATAAAAGGTGGCTGCTGGAGGGTTGCATTAGATTCTAAGATCTAAATGCAGTGCTATCAGATCCAAAGCTTCTCACTGATGAAGGACACAATCCAGAAACTAGTCTGGGGATATTGATGAGTAGGCACTAGATAGGGATTTTATGCACAAGCCTTCTGGCATCCATTGATTACTCTGGTTGGCACTGAGTGGCACTACTGTATGGAGAGTTTTGCCTGTTTTAAATTTTAATGCTGTATTAATATATTTAGTTGATGTACTTCATAAAAATATGATTTTGATTATTTATTATACTAAATAAAAACTTGGAGCATGGGAATTGCAATCATTAATGATACAAATCTTTACTTTGGTTATGTTATTCATAATGTACTGACTGTTTTGCAAGAATGATAAATAAAAATTAAATTAAATACTGTGATGTACATTCATTAATATTTGAAGTTTATAATCAAAATATTGTATATAGCAGGGGTATCCAACAAGTCGATTTTCATCTGCCAGTTGATCGCAAGGCCATTTTTGGTCGATCACGAGGCCAATCTGGCAAGAGCTGTCGGATGAGTGAAACAAATTAAGTCAAGATTTTCAAGTTTTTTGTTATTTTTGTTCTAAATTTTTTTTTCAATTCTAGATAGGTGAATTCGACTAAGCCGTATCATTATTGAAAGTAATATTTTAAATCTTGACTTAATATTGCTAATTTGAATTAATAAATATTGTTAATAATTACTCGTAGTGCTTTAATGCCCCAGACATGAATTTTTGACCTGTTAAATAATTATTTTTTACTAGGTAGATATATAAAAATAGTATTTTTATACTTCCCTCCACTTAGACTAAACCCTATGACAACAAGTCGATCATCTATGGCAACAAGTTGATCGCAACACATTTTTAAAATAAAAAATGGATCTTATGAACACAAAAGTTGGCCACTCCTGGTATATAGAACTGTAATATTGGGTAGTAGGATAAACTATGTACTGTACAATTGCAACATGCTTTCAGATGTCATAATTCTATGCAATCTTACAAACTGGCCACAAGACAATTTTTGATTTTTTTAAAAAAAAAAATTATAATAAATTGATTGTAAATTAAAATAATGAGTAGAAATTGATGAATCTTCACACAGCATTAAGTTGGGTTTAGGTGTTTATATTTAAAAAATTGGACTTAATATTATTTACAATATATTGGATAAAAAAAATTTTTTAATAAATTATTTCATATTAATTTATTATAAAAAAGAATTAATTGTTTGCATTTACACAGTAAAATAAAAATACAATTGATATTTATCTATTTTAGACAGATTTTAGCACATCTTTGAAAACATGAATCTTTTAAAATGCTAGACTTAAAATTCTGACAACGTTAAGGAAACAATTTTTTCTTTGGTTTTAAAAAACAAAAGATGCAGACATGCAAAAAAAAAAAAAACTTCCTCTTTAAAGAACTAATAGTAAAATGGAAAAATATTAGGACAAAGTTATTTCTTTCTAATGTTTAAAAAAAGGGGGAAAAAATTGAATTATAAGATATTTTTAAATAAAATAATAAAAATGTTATTTCAAATTTGTGTAAACGTATTATATCAGTTCATTATTTATCAGCAGTAGATTCAGAAAATTGATTGTTTAAAAAATAATGGATCTGTAAAAAAAAAATTATATTTCCATATAGCACTTATTTGGTGGCCAAATAAAGTAAACAATCAATTTCCAAAAATGCTACATGTGTATGCAAAGGATTGAGAAATCAATAAATAACAAATAAATGTTAACATAATAATAGAAATTTCTTTTTATGTATAAACATATATTAGGACAATATAAGTTTGTATGAGTTATTTGCTAGGAAAAAAGAAGCTAACTATATATAGTTTTATGGACAATTGATAGATTTAAATCATCATTAAATTTGTTTTTTCATTAAGATAATTTATTCTACTCTTCAATATTAAAGCTGTATTGTGAATTTTAATGAGATTTTGGCATTATTAAAATCAAGTTTAGACTACATAAAATGTAATAATCTAGTTTAAGCTAATAAAAAAATTAAGGTATTAAACATGCAACAATATTTTTGGAAAAAAATATTCCTTACCACCTTTAACATTTTTTTTTTTACTATAAACTTCTTGTGACATTAAAGCTATTAAAAAGTTAAAAGAAATAAATGTAAATGAAAAATGTGCATTAAGTATTCATTTATAACGTATTCTGCATATTACCTTAAATGTTTATTTTTACTATATCATTTTATTTTTTTAAATTGTCCTTATTCCTCTTCATAGAAATGTATTTAACAACCCTGCTCTAATAAAAATGTATTTTTTTTTAATTTTATAGATTAAAACTTTTCTTGTCTTGCGTTGTTAGCCGAGAGGTATCGCAGCTGCTATGCAAGCAAGTAGTTGGTTGCAGATGGTTGTGGGTTCGCGTCTCGGCAGATGCTATGACATATGGGAAAAAAAAAAAACTTTTCTTTAAGAAATAAAAAAAAAAAGAGGATAAAATAGAACATAGAGTTTTTGTCAATTAGACTTATTAATTTACAACTGTTTGCTGAAGTACTTTTTAAAAAAAAAAAATTTTTTTAACATGTACATATACTAATTTAATATTAAGTGTGTATTTAAAAAAAGTAAACAAAAAAAATGTTGAACAAATAAATCAGAACCCATGCTAAAACAACAAAATATGGCACCCCCCTTCCTATTATAGTTTGTTTGGATTTTAGAAAGTTTTGAATTACAATAATCAATTCATTATACTATATATGAATTGGTATTTCATGCAGAAACAATGTTCTAAAATTTTTTACAAAATCATAAATACATAGTTTTTCAAGCAAGCAGAATTAATTGTATATTAACTTTGTCATTTGTAAAATGTTGTTTACTTTTTTTAATTATATAGAAGTATGTTAATTTCTTTGTCTGAATGAAGATGAAACAGCTAAATTATAAAGTATTGTGATGAATTAATAACATTATTTCATCATCATCAGTGATGCCTTTACATATTATTTCCCTCTTCTTTAACAAAATATATTTTGAATCTTAACCTGCTGAAATATAAACTTTAAAATTATTTTTACATTATTTTATATAAATAATAATAATTTGGTTAATTGTAATAAGTTTGTACATTTTCAATTTCAAGTTAAAAATTATTAATCATTTAACTTTTGTTTTTGGATTTAATAATTTTTTTTTGTATATTTTGCTTCACACAGAGGGATGTAGTCACATAAAAAATGAATGTCAATAAGCTTTATAAAATATCTATTTTGTGCTGCATCCCTGTGTGAAGTTTGGATTCTCATGACATTGGAATTAAATAAATAAAAAAATATTGTACTAAGCCACGTATCTAAAGTTTTTCACTATCATTTGTGGAAAGGCACTCAGGATAATTTTGGCTGCAGTGAACTTCACGTTTACAGTATACTAGGATATAAAATATTAAGTATACTAGGATGTAAGATATTAAGAATGCATATCAATTTAACTATCTTGATAGATTTTTAGATAAAAAGATGTATTGTTCAAAAGGAAACATTATACTATAATTGACATATTAAAAAATAGGCAAATTAAAAAATAAGTAATTTCAAAATAGTAGACAAAAATTAGTTGTAAATAGAGCTATTATTTTATCTGATTTATTATATAAAAATGAGCTATGAATCTCCTATCAATGTAACATAAAAGCACTAGAGAATTTATTTTAAAGATGGTCCATAAGATTGTAAAAATATAATGACAAAATCATTTGAATATTATTTAATTTTTTTGGATTCCAAGCTATTAAATATCATATTGTAATGGCATATTTTTGTTGGAATGAATGAAAACAGATTTTCTAAAAAAAATATTTTATGGCAACTTTTCTATGGAAGAAGCAAATACCATTTACAGTATAAAAATCACCTCAAAGTATAGAGATGTAATAATGATTATCTTCATTTATAGAATATGCAAAAATTATAAACAAATTAGACAGTTATGCTCAATACAGCAAATGGATAAAAAATAATTTTTGAGCTATGGAAGGGTGATAAACGATCTCTAAACACGTTCAACTCCTAAGACCGCCATTCTACCAATATACTATACTTTTTTTTTCTACAGAAGTTGAAAAATACTATCACAAGATATCAAATGAACAAAATAAAAATCCAGAGTGTAATATGTCTATACATGAAAGTATTAGTTTATTGATATTGTTTTTAATAAGTAGCCATGACAAAATTTATCTTTAGCTTTTATCTTTCTATTTTCATTTATGAAGGATTGCTACAGGTGATGATAAAAATTCATACATAAAACAAGTGCTCACAATAACTTATTTATTTATTTTAAAAAAATGATTAATTAGTTCTGTACACGCAATTGTAAACGTAAACTAAACAGATATTGGTTTTTAAGCTCTTTATTTTTTAGAAAAAAAGGAAAACTACATTTTATTGACTTTTTTCATTGTCATTTAAATAAATATTTTTTGCTGTAATTCATTTGAATAAATACATTTTCTCAGGTTCTAATTTAAATATATTCTTTCTTTTTAAAAAAAATATAAAAAGACTTTAATGTATTTTTCTGTATATCCCCCCCCCCGTCTCTCTTTTCTCTATTTCAACTTTATTTTTAAATGCTTACAATACACTGTTTAATCAATTGAAGAAAGATGTTTTAAAATAAAGTTCTGAGAAATCTTTCTTAAGGTGCCGTTAGCATGTTCTAAATCAGTTTAAAAATAGAAATACAAAAAACATCTGTTGAATCTGAAGAAATCAAATACAGTTGAAAATCTTTAACTTGGGGGAAAAAAACTAGAGAAAATTTGCACAAACCTCAAGTGTAATTAACGTAATTACTTTATTTTTTTTAAAGAAAAAATAATGCAAAAAGCTCATTAAAGCATATGTTTCAGCTTTAAATATGGTAAAAATCTATTATGTTAAGGTTCGGGAAAGCATGAAAAAGTATTACTAATGAAAATAATCCGTTGCCATATTAACCCTTGAGTTAAAGAACCCAAAGTATTATTCTTCACGAAAAATTTTCTGCGGTTTAACAATGACAGACTAAAGCTCTAAAGCTTTCTGAATTGATTCTCCATTGATTAAAAAATATATAGGTATATCAGTTCGGTTTACTGGAATAAAAGCATAAGCAGCCACATGGATGCTTTCAAATACTCACTTCACTCTCCAAGCAAACAAGTGGCCTTTTTTTTTTTTTTGCTACCTTTTCAAGTCTGGCATTCAATTGAAGCAATTCTAGATACATACTTTTAAAAATAACAGCTTATTCTATCTACTCTACATTAACGCTGTCTGTTGTAAATTTAATTAATGCTACATTTCCAGATTATTTTCTGTCTCCCTCAGTCAATTTCTTTGTAATTACACACTCAATAACTTTTTTTTATTCGTTAATACAAATAAGTTAATTGCCTTAAATTCAAAATCACTTCAAGATTTTGATTTCAAGTTCACTTACTTGTATAATATAAATCTGATACTGACTGCATATTTTATTAGTTTTATATTAAATGTAGGTTCTTTCTGTACACTTTCCCTAGATTAGGATATATAAACAAAGCTTCACAATTTTATTGATTTACATTCCATGTTTTTTAGAATTAGTAATTTACTCTATTTTTGCTATTTCAGAGCAATATATGGTAAGTTTGAATAATCAATGAACAGCAGTTGGTAATAAACATATTCAAATTACATTTTGACTATTGTACTGCACTAGAAGCCAATGTTTTAACTCTTTTCTTACCAAGTTAGCAGCCATAATATTTAAACCCAAGACAATTGTTACATAAATCTAACTCTAAATTCATAACTAATACTGTGAAAATGCAAAATATTCCAATGTTTTGAACTGGTGGTCATTAGAAAAACAATCATATCTTTCAAAGTTAGTACTAATTGAACATGTATGTAAGATAAAGCCAAATATAGTTAGTTTGTTTGTAATGTAATAACAATAATATCTTATTTATTTAATCTGCATATCAATGTTAAATAATAATTTAACTGTTATTGTAATACAGACATAAATATATGTGTTATATCAAATATTCAGAATATATATATATATATGTCCACAGATGGCGTTCTACCAAAAACGCCCATCAAGCGTATGTTTTGTTTACATAAACGTCAGAGTAGTTAGTATTCACTATCTCTAACTATAATTCCACTTTCAGATCATGATTTCAAGCTATTTGCTATCATCACATAAACGTCAGAGTAGTTAGTATTCACTATCTCTAACTATAATTCCACTTTCAGATCATGATTTCAAGCTATTTGCTATCGTCATGACGTTTATGTAAACAAAACATACGCTTGATGGGCGTTTTTGGTAGAACGCCATCTGTGGACATAAATACAAGCGTTAGCAAGTTTTTTAACTTGCATTTTTGTTTATCATATATATATAATAAATGAAAAAGGACTGTTAATTTAATAAATTAAAGGTATTTTTAAAATAAATAAAAAGTGTGTTAGGAAATAAATAAAAGGTAAAATTTAATTAAAGCATATGTAATGTAGGAATTTTTAAATTTACTATTTAAAAATATTCAAAAATGTTATATATATAAAGAAGACAAAAGAAAGTAAAATGTAACTTTAAAGTGTAACGTAAATGATTGTACCAAAATGATTATCGAACTATTAGAAAAAATTATGATCTAATCAGAGATCCAAAATAATTTTGTAAATTATCTACATCAAAAGGGAATTATGTTTTATTGGAAATCAGTAATATTTTCAACTGAATGGATAATCAATAATATTAATCAATGTTGTAATTAAGAAAAAAGGAAAGGATTAACTAATTAAAAAAATAATTTGAAAACTAATTAATGGTGCAGTAGTCTTAGACAATGGTTTTGGAAAGGATATAATAGCTACTAAATTTCCATTGTATCCAGTCTCCTGTCATTTCAGTTTTGCTGTTATTAAAAGTAATCTGCTGTTACTCATTCTATTATTATAATTGTTTTGCCATTATTCTAAGTATAATCCAGATGATTTGATTTGACTTCAGCTAGCTAAATTAATTTTGCTAACTGCTTCATCAAGAATGACCAGTTCATCTATCAGCAATGTATAGCTTTTTATGTGGATGCCCTAACATCACCATGAAGTGTTATTCGCACAAAGGGTTATTTATTGAGTTTTCATCCCCTCTCCCAGTTCCTTTGCATTTGATTTGATTGCCTGGAAAATGTGACAAATATATATAATATGCTATTGCTGAGATACCTACCTGTCACTATAAAGACTAATACTGAATGAGACTGTGCATATATGTGCTGCTTTGGAAAGAAAAAGTGCCAGAATAATAAAAGAAACTGAGAATGCTGGTCATAAAATCAATCAACTCTCAATAAGGCAGAAGTGGTTACTCCAGAGAAAAATTGTAACAAAACCTAGGTAAATATATATATGATAATTCAAAGTCTAGTCAGAAATTGATACAGGGATGAGATTTTATTCTTTTTACAAAACTTTTATAAAACTAAAAATAATTGAATTCTTACCACTTATTTAAGAGTGGACTGATCTATAATAAGAAAGTATGTAGTTAGTATCATTTAGTTTATTTTTATTTTATAATTGTGCTAATATTTTTTTGTAAATAAACATGTTTGAAAATTTTAATTTGGCTTTATTCACTCTTTGAGTACCTACCATACAGTATTGATTAAGATAATTTTGTGTGTCAATTATATATGTGTATTTAAATATACATTGTCTGATAACCTAAGCTATGTCAGTCTCTTGCTCATTAGTGCTGACTGTAAAATCAAGTGCTTAAAGTATTTTAAAACCTTTTGTTGATATTCCAATCTTTGGTTAGATCAAGCCTGAAGTTTATACTCAATATAAATAAAAGTATCTTCAGGAGAGATGTTTGCTTCTTGCATTTATGGAGTGAGTGCAACAGTCTTGAAAGTCCTGTCCACATGTTGTATGTTTATATACAATCTCAGTCTGACTATTGATATTGGTTAACACTCTGCTTGTATAATGGTACCTCAAATTTACGTAGGTTATAATAATAATAATAATAATAATAATAATAATAATCATAATAATAATAATAATAATAATAATAAAAAAAAAAAAAAAAAAAAAAAAAAAAAAAAAAAAAAAAAAAAAAAAAAAAATAATAATAATAATAATAATAATAATAATAATAATAATAAATAATAATAATAATAATAATATAATTTTTAAAATTCATAAGTCAATAGTAATCAGTTATATAAATTATTCTTCCAACCTTGGATGAGAACATTTCAATTATAAATGAAAATCTAAATTTGGGATATAGATAATATCCAATATATATATATATATATATATATATATATATATATATATATATATATGTGTGTGTGTGTGTGTGTGTGTGTATGTGATCATTTATTATAAGTAGAATAAACTTTTAATTATAAAATTATTAATTGCAGGTTATTCAGTACTATTAAAAATGTGACGCCTTAAACAATATAGGCTTTTGAAAGCATGTTTATTATAGGATCACTCATAATTATGATTATTAAAAAAAAATGCAGTTGGATTTAGCACAGCAATATAGATTTATAATCTTTAAATCTTGCACATAAATCAAATTATACATATTTTGTGAAATGCATTAATTATATGAGTTTGTAATTGCATAAATATAGAAATATTCTTGCTATTCAAATCACAGAAATAATATATATTTAAGTATAAAAGTTTTAATTTGAGCTATTGTATTATAAAAACATTAGTTTTTATTTTACATAGATAAGTATCAAGTTAGGTCAAAACATCTAAAATCGAAAAAAAGAAAAGCTTAATCTCTAAAACTTCTATTACTGCTATTCATATGTCTTTTCATAGCAAATAAAAAACATCACTGTACAACTTTCCCAGAGGCCTGCTATATGAAGCCATTATTCTGCATGAGCTTTGAGAAACAGTGTAAATATTTCTTATTCTAAAAATTTTCCCAAAATAATCAGAAGACATATTACCTTATGCAACTATGTTCTCATCACTGTGGATCCAGACTGTCAAAACAACATCACTTGTGTACTCAAAAAGACATATATCTGATATAAAATCAGGGATTTTTAAAAAATGATGGAACTGTTTCACAATGTCATTGCATTCTAAACAGTATACCTTAGTGATACCCCAATTCTTGCCTGCAGCAATAACTTCAACTGTAAATTCAGGTTACATGCAGATATCAATCCAAACAACATCCCCATCTAAATAACAGATCAGTTGACCATGCCATGCCTCTTTATAAGAGGATTCAAACTGCAATGCTACTCATTCAAACAGCATGACAATTTTTCCATATATTGCAATATCAGCCAGAGTTCACAAGCACAGCCACCATATAGTCAATTGAACAACAGTCACCCTGAAGATAACAAATATGGTATACTTATATTCAAAACATAATTCAAACTTGTTCTCAACCTGATAAACTACTTACTCCTCCTCACATTCAAACTACAAACAAAGCTAACTACACCATCACCCAAACAATACACATGTCACCAATTCAAATTCTACTAAAATGAATCCAAAACATTCATGTGAGTTGGACTATTTCCATCATCTGATATGAGTATTGAATGTCTTTAGAAAATTTAACTTTGTTAAAATATTCAAATACATTTAACCATTATTCAAATACATTCAACCATTAGCCATGATTGAATGTATTTGAATATTTAAATAAAGTTAAATTTTCTAAAGACATTCAATAGTCATATCAGATGATGGAAATAATCCAACATATTAATACAACTAAAACACCATCATTTCAAACCTTCAGGATCCATATGAGTTACTTAACATGCATGTTCCTATGGGCACAGGCAGACCCTTATCTGAATCACAGCAAAACATTTTCCAATCAGATGGTCATCACATTGAGACAAATATTCAGAATATCACCAAAAACAATTAACTTTTATTATACAAGCATTCACACCATGTCCCTCACTTATCGAACCAACTGCAACATAGGCCATAAAACCACCCAGTCAATTAAAAAAGAACTGACATATAAAAACAGATAAAATGCAAGGTGTTGCCAGTCCAGACATAATGAGCAGCCCTTGTTAAAATATGTCATACCAATGGATCTTACCCATAATAAAACCATTGGCTTATATATCATCCAAAATAGATGTACTCAATATCCACAGATACCACAGCATAACAAGGATACCAAGGCTGATCTCCCACATGAATACTATATTCAGATAGACATAGGGCCACATCCTATCCAGACATTCCAATACACCCAATAACACTGTATTAGAACTCTCCACCTGCCAAATTTAGAATTTTATTACACAAGCCAGATCCTATGATCAACTCAAATTACAAGACTCTACCAAACTCAATAACAACCATATGACTTCACACATTCCATAAAAACTATCATTAAACACATCTACATTTAACAAGCATCATGTTTCACCACGATTATCACAGTTCAACAGACTATAGCAGTTAAAATCCAGCATATCCAAAAATGCATTTTCTGACATCTTTGCCAACACTTGAACAACCCCTGCAACACTAAGCAGAAAAGCATAGTCTAAAGGCTTTCAGAAACATACCAAGCTCACAGTTTAGCCAAACCCAAACACCCATGGGTATATTACCAATCAAAATATTTAGAACTTTTAAAAAAGCTGATGTACATACAAATAGAAACAAACACACCTAATAGACTAACATATCCCAAGCCAACTGGCCGAAATGTAACTAGAGCCAAAAAAGACTCTCAGGAACACCCACATCACTGACAGCCATACATCTCTCTACACCAAACCAAATTACTTGCATTGTTAATAAATAACAGAACATTGACAGAAACACAATTTGAATCTTCATAACACATATATGTAAGAACTTAAAATCTTTGTGCATATACATATGAAAAACTTAATCCTGACTTGTAAATTTGTATACAAATTGTATTTAATCTTTGTGTATGAACACTACAGTTCAAATATATGTTGTTAGGTCATTTCAATGTCTTATAAATAATCCAATGTGCTTTCCCCATTCAGAAATTTAAATCCCACCTCTGACCTATGTAGTACTATACACTAAAACTGTGGATGTAAATAGGATAATCACTTATGTAAGCATATGTGTTCCCCAAAAAATCAATTAAAATCGTTTTGGTCTTAATAATGTTCCTTTATGAAACATCATCATCATTATCATAATAATAATAATTATTATTAACATTCAATTTTATTTAAAGTCCAAAATAACAACCAATGGTCAATTAAAATAATAAATGAAAAAAAATCTAATAACATATAGTAAATAATATTTAGGTATGAATATATAAGTATTTGGGCATTCTATCATCAGATTTTCAATGGTATGAATGGCTGAAGAGTTGGAGATTGGAGTAGATTGAAGCCTGTCCATTAAAGTATAAAGATTTGCTATTTTAATATAAACTGAGCACTGATTATATAAGTGTGTGGGAGATGATAATCTGGACCAACTGATGAGTGCTGGTTCAGCACAAAATATGTATATTGGTGATTGTTTATCTTTTCTACATGTGTGTGGTCATGTGTATCAGTAGTATGAGATAGGGTGGATTGATTAAGGTTGCTTGAAAGTCTGAGTTCAAATCCCATATATTTAAAAACTTTAAAGTAAATACATGGGTGAATGGTTTGGGCAATAAGATCATAAATTGTATTTTTAATTTTAAGGCTTTACAGAATTGTTTAATATCAGATGAAATATATTATTATTCATAAAATTCTTATTGTATATGTTGATTATATGAATTACAGGAGAAAACCTAAGAAGAGCTGAATGATAAGGAATTAAATTTATATGATATAGTATAATAATAAGAGGGAATAGATGATATTTTTGAAAGTAAATCTGAGGTACCTTGTAGATGATCTTGTATAAATATGTAATGTCTCTGATTTTTTTTCTTTGCATCAGTGAAATATTAAAGCTATCAGGAAAAGGATTACATTTAGAATATTTGTCAAATATCAATTGTATTTGTTTAATATCTTTTTTAGTGTAAGGGTTCCAGATAACTGAGCCAATGTCTATGATCGGAAGAATCAATGAGAGAAAATTTTTATATTTTGTTGATATTAAATATTTTATGTTGTCTATGTATGATTTCTATTTTTTAAATGCCCTGTTTACTATATTATTAACATAAATATGAAAAGAGGCATTACTAGAAAAAGTAATTCCAAAACCTTTCTGCCATTTTTAAAATGATTTTAAAATCATGAATGGAATTAGGAAATTGTAAAATTTCTGATTTTCTAGAGTAGAAAACATGTTTTTATTAAACAAAGTTTTGTTATTAATACACCATGTAGTAAAATTCATGAAATCCTTTTGCAGGAGAGAGTAATCAGAAAAAATAAATAATTTGCCTGAAAATTTTAGTTTTCAGCATAACAAAGAAAGTGATAATATTTTATACTATCCTTAAGATCATTAATATATATATATATATATATATATATATATATATATATATATATATCCATATATATATATATATATATATATATATATATTAATATATTAAATAAGAATGGATCCAGAATTCTACCTTGGAGCACTACAATTGAGCAAGAATAGAATGAAGATATATTATTATTACATTTAATAAAAACAGTTGTGAAATAAATGAATGATTCAAATCATTTGACTAAAGATTTTGAAAATCCTAAATTATATAATTTGCCTAAGAGAATATTATGATCAATTTCGTCAATGGCTTTACTCATATCAAAATAAATGGCATCAAGCCTGCTCTCCACTTCAATAGCTTGAACAATATAATCAGAGTTGATCATGAATTGTTTTCAATTGACTTATTGAATAAGAAACCATGTCGATTGGGAGCTAGAAGTTTATTAATATCTATAATAACTTTATCTTAAATACATCACTCAAAAATTTTGCAATAGTATATAAGACAGAAATGGGCCTATAATTATTAGCTAAGTGTTTAGATTTATCTTTTCCATTTTTAAAATTGTGAGGAAACTCCATTTCTTCTACAACACTTAAATACATGGTAGAGAGAAGATGCAAATAAATATATCACATTCTTTATATATCAAAGGAATAATATTATCAGAACCTAAACTAGAATTCAATCTGAGCTTTCTGATAGAAGATTGAAATATAATTTAAAAAAGCAACAAAATTATTTTTTCTGTATATAAAACATTGGAAATATTAGAAATAGAATAAGATTGAAACGGATTGGTAATTTTAGACAAGTATTTGGCAAAATCATCTGCTTTCAATGTGATGCTATTATTATAAAATAATTTATTTTGGTTAATCAAAAATCTTTAATTAAGGACAGAATTTTAGGGGATTATTAAAAATATTTGATTCCATATTTTGTGTAAATTTTTTATAATCTGTCTTACAAATGATGACATTTTTTGTTTTGAGGTATTATTTGTGATGATATGATTTTTATTTTTATTTTTTGTAGAGTTGCTGAAAACCATGAGGAAATATTTTCATGCCATGTTTTGTTGAAATATGAGCATCTAACAGATTATTAACTATATATGTAAAATAATTCCATGCTGAAATTAACACCAGAAGAGTTTTAAAGAGGTTTCCAATCTAATCTAGAGACTTTCATACATAGACTCAAATAATTATCCTTTGTGTAATTTCTTGTAACAAATTGATTAGAAGTAGGTCTGGAGTAATAAATTTTAAGATGAAATTCTACTGGAGATAATGGCAATCAATAAAAAAGAGTAAAGAAAAAATAAGATTACATATAATTGTGAGATTGCTGAGAATGTTCTCTAGTGTTTGATGTTTTCATTAGTAACAGGATTATATTGCTTAAGGTTTAACAAATTAATGAATTGCAACATCCTGGAGGCATTTGAAGATTAAATTGGAGAGATGATATTATCAACATACAGATCAGAAATTACTGAAATCATCATCACATCACCATAATGATGATGATGATGATGATAACAACAACAACAACAACAACAACAACAACAATAATAATAATAATAATAATAATAATAATAATAATAATAATAATAATAATAATAATAATAATAATAATAATAATAATAATAATAATAATAATAATAATAATAATAATAATAATAATAATAATAATAATAATAATAATAATAATAATAATAATAATAATAATAATAATAATAATAATAATAATAATAATAATAATAATAATAATAATAATAATAATAATCCCACAGCAAACTCTGGTAATTCTAGTTGACAAGAAAAAAATTCCAAGTTTAAACCCAAAAGAACTATGTAAAATTTATCATATTTCAAGTAAATTTAAAATATACTTAAGTACAATAATAATTAACTACCCCAAGCATTTTCTCTGTAACAATTTTAAATCCACCAAAATGTTCTTATTAAAAAAGTGACTTTTTCACATCATTTTAATCAGCTAAAATGACTACCACGATAACCATATAACCAAGAAAATATCATTTCTGGGTTTGAATTCTGAAAAAACGCACACTCCTTCTACTTTAAGATAAAATCACATATATAAGATCAATATGCAAAATTGAACAATTTATAATACTTTTTAGACACTTTTAAATCCATTAGAGAATTTTTTCAAAACAAAACTAAATTTATTAATAATAAAACCAAAGAACATAATGGTAGTCCCACAGAAAACCTTGGTAATTTCACAAGTCTCTGAATTTGAGCCTTAAGAAAATCTGCAAAACCTACATAATTTGAGATAAAAATCAAGTATATATAAAGAAAAAAACATAATTCTATCAAATATAAATAACTTTTTCTTTGACACCTAAAAATTAAATGCTTCCTTGCAAACCAACCCTCCATGAGCAGTGAAATATGTTGAAAAAATAACATTATAGTGAGAAAGTTGCTGTTAACAAAGAAAAGTTAAAAGATTAAAATAAGAAGTATTGTAATAAGAAAATGCAGCATTATAGTTCAACACTACAAAGAACTGTGCATGTATGATTTAGATTGAGTTCAATGGAGTTCAACCAGTAAGCCATTAGTTAAAGTACTAACAATTTATTAGTACTACATATTCTGAATAATAAACTCATGGGTTAAGTTTACAATTTTGTATATTTGTCATAATCTGACCTTGCCTTTAGAAGTGGACTATTTCAGATTTCTTACCTGATTAGCTAGCACCCAGTTGCTATCCAAAGGGATTAAATCCTTCACTGTAGTTCACACATCAAATGTGCATTTTTCCAGTAAGCTAGGGATCGGCCATTAAATAGTCAGCATTTTGGAGGCAAAGCAGAGATAGCAATTACTTCTGCCAACCTGAATGACTGAACATTGCTCTCTAATAAACCCTCTGCTATCAGTAAGGGTAGTCTCTCTACTTATTATTGCAATGTCCACACAGTGAGGCAAGTCCACCTATGGACTTACTGCTATATCTGCACTTGACTCAAGGCAAGCTAAATACATAACTGAATCTTACCAGAACTCACGAGGCAGGCTAATCATTTAGCTGCAAGTTAGTTCCATACTCGGCACGACTACCTCAGCATTAACTTGTATAAACCATATATGTATATTATTGTTTAACTAACAAGTGTGTATATTTTTAATACTAATAAATTTAATATTAATCGTTGAGTAGTTGTTCTTTGTGTGTGTGTGTTGGTTTGAAACCGAACCTGTAAGCCTAGCCTAAACAAAAGCCGATATTGGTTTCTAAAATAATTCAATTAGTGTGACAGACTAGGCTAGAATCAAATCTAGATTCCAGTAAATATCTCTTCTGTACAAGTTTTTTGTTATTATATTGAAAATTTATCTAATTTTTTATAGTAACCCTATAATATAACATACGCTTTTATATTTTAAAAATTGCTTTGTCAGATAATATTTTCTTTATGTTTTTTTGTGAAGAAAGACCATAAACTAGCCGTGAATTAAAATATTAGCATTTATAACTGAAACACAGGCTTATTATATACCTGTGTCTATATATGTAATATATAGGGTATAAGGGAGCACGACTTTCACAATAACCCTTAACCACTCTCCACTCTATCTCATAACACTGATACATTTGAACACATATATGTCGAGTGATAAATAATCACCACTATACGTATTTCCTATTTATGTATATTTAAAAATGAAAGCGCTCCAACTTTTTTATGAACTTCCCGGATTATATTTATAAGTAAAAATGAAAGGAAAAATAAAAGATTTTCATATTAATCCAAATATATATATACACTTTAAAAAAAAAAAAAAAAATTTTAAATTAATTAAATTCAACTATATATAAAAGATAAATGAAAATTACTTTTGAATATTATTTCAAAGTGAAATATTTCTGCTTTATGTATTTTTTAAAATTGTTTACTTGTATGTATTATACATTTATAGATAATGATTACTAAAATATTTAATTAGTAAATGTTATAACACAAGAATTAATATTGAATTTTTTTAAGCCATTTTATTTAGTCATTTTTTTAAAATCTAATTTATACTGTATTTAAATATATATATATATAACATTACTTTAAGCACTTTGTTTGAAATTTCCAAAATAAATAATGGCTTTTGAAGTGCTCTACTTTATGTTAGTAATATTAAATATTCTCTAATAGCTTATTACTTAACTAAAATATAAGACATGTATATATATATATATATATATATATATATATATATATATATATATATATATATATATATATATATATATATATAAAGTATAGGTTAGGCAAAGGTTCATTGTTTATAAATAATTTTTATTGAAAAATCATATGTAATAATGATACAATTGTAAATCAAAATAATAGTTATCCATGTTGGTTAGGCAACCAACTGTTCTGATGTGGTTACTGGTGTTGTTAATCCAGCTTAATCAGGCTCCACGTGTTGTCAAATAAAAATCTGGAAGAGATTATTCTGTCCTTATGGCAAAATTCCTTTAGCTTGGAAATGAATGTGTCTTCAGGCTTGTGATGAGGAAAGGTAAACTTGTTGCGACATCTGGCCATCCAGATGGCATAAGTGAGAAAGGTTGAGAGTCTTCTGGTGACATAATCCCTGGACAGGAAGCAGCATTTAATATTTAAGATTTTGTTCAAGGAAATGTGGCAGTGGTAAGTAATGAAAGTTCTGATTTTGTCATATGCTGGGCAATCATTTATCATATGATCAAAGGTTTAACAGGTTCTATGGCAGTTGTGACACGTTGGATCTATATTCTTGAGGAATCTCCTGCAGTGCAGGAACCAGTTTTTCTGGAGTGAATTCAGGTTGATTTTTACGAGAAAGTCCAGGAACCTTGGCTCCAGCTTGAGATGCTTGAAAAACCTGGTGACCACATGATTGTTACCACCGAGATAAGGAATGGGAGAGTTTTGTGTGGGAAATAGCAGGCCATGAGCATCCCAAATGGAGATTTTTTGTCTGAATACTAGGGTAGAGTGGCCATTGTGAGCGAAAAGGTAGTCAAATATCTGATTTAGCCAGCTTCTCTTTGAAGGTGGGTTACCTAACATTTTCGGAAATTCTGAATATTCTGTTAGATGGCGCGAGATTCTACCAGAACATGGAATATGATTTCAATTGAATTTAAACCTCAATCTTTTTGCAAACATATTTTCCTTTCTTGAATTTTCTTTTATGTATTAAACAACAATTATAGTCAATATATTTTTCTTCACTACTTTCCAAATATAATAGCAATTAAAAAGAATTAAAATATTTTCAGTCATATTAAGTCAACTTTTGTCCTTTTTAATTCATAACCAACATATATAATTATTTCTGGGCATTCAAATCAAGTAATTACAAATATCTCTGGTCTATATATTGAATGAAACACCAATAAATAGAAAATGCATCTAAAAATATTATTTAATAAATGATCATAATAAATTTATTTTTATGCTAAAGTATTTACAATGTCTTCATTAAGTTATCTTCCATATTAATTTAATATAATAAATAGTTGTTTTTTTAATCTGGTTTATAAAAATATTATCTAGTTATAATAATTCCCTAAATGATTCTTTCTTTAATTTAAGTGAATTTAGGTGTAAATGCTAAGTTTATTTACTCTAACACTCAGTATGTTGTTGACTCTAATCTAAATCTAACAATGGTGTGAGCACATTTCACTTACTATTGTAATTTTAACTTATATGGATGATCATGATTTTGAAGTACACTGTTTTAAAATAAATTTGATCATCTAAGATTTAACACATTTTCTCATTATTGGCATAGTTTTCTGATCATAGTTTTACAGTGTCTTAATCATTTAAAATCATTATCCAATAGTATTATCCATATTGCATAAAATATTCAAAAATTGTATAATCATGATTTTGAAGTACATTGTTTTGATATAAATTTGATCATCTAAGGTTCAACACATTTTCTCATTATTGGAATAGTTTTCTGATCATAGGTTTACAGTGTCTTAATCATTTAAAATCATTATCCAATAGTACCATCCATATTGCATAAAACATTCAAAAAGTGTATGATCATGATTTTGAAGTACACTGTTTTGAAATAAATTTGATCATCTAAGGTTTAACATATTTTCTCATTATTGGCATAGTTTTCAGATCATAGGTTTACAGTGTCTTAATCATTTAAAATCATTACCCAATAGTACTCTCCATATTGCATAAAACATTCAAAAAGTATTGCAAGTGAAATAAATTGTAGGTAAAAATTAAATACTAATATTACTAAAATCTCATGAAGCTTACATAATTGATCAACATTCATCAAATGTAACCAAATATTTGTAAGATACATCTAGATTCTTAATTAAAGTTCAAGCTATGTAAAATAACTCAAATTTCTTTACCAGCATATATAACAGTGGTTATAAAAACTTCATTTCCCAATAACTAATTTAATAGTAATTTTCAATAACTTAAACATCTACATATGGCTTATGGTGTACAGGGTTACATTAACTCTCCATAATTTAAATGAATGGGCATAGGTGAACAATAAGTATATTAATTGATAGTAAAAAAAATAGATGATACAGTATAATTAGTATTATTTCCCAAGGTATTTTATATAACATCTAAATCCTTCTACAAAATAATTAATCCAATCCGATTGCAATGCCAGTGATAAATTATAGAAGTAATTATTATTATAAAAATAAATTCTAATTATTCAACACTTTCTGTCTCATTAACCCTGTTTAATTTAAGTAAAATCAAGTCATAAGTAATCTTCAGATATTTTAAATATCAATATAAATTTTCAAAATTAATAATTAATTTGTTTGTAAAATCAGAAACTTAATGAACTGAAATTTGCATTTTACTTGTATATTCACACACACACATTTTCATGCACTTATGATAAGGTTAATCTATTCTAAGTAATTATAATATTTATCTTATCATAACTGGTTTTAATTACATTGAGAAAGACAAAGCTTTTACTTGTAATATTCTGAACAATAAGATGTCCACTATTATCTTCATAAAATCTATCTTGTGTTTGGGTTTGAGAGTTTATCTGTACTCAAAACAGTTTTATTGAGCTTATATAAATTATTTTTTGGCACATATGTGAAATAGTAAAGTTCTTTCTATTTAATTATTATACATCCTAAGTGCTTGATAAATAAATTTGAGCATTAAACCCTTTATATTTTTGATCATAAAATCAGTTTATATCTATTAATAAAGTAATAATTTCTCACCAAAAGTTCATAAAACAACATATAACATAATACACTAATGAATATAAATATTTTAAAAAATACACTTCAAAATCGTTCTTTGTTTTTATTTTATTATTTGTTTCTCAAAAGTAATTCAATCATTACATAGTGTTTTAGTAGCATAATTATTTTTTCATTTCTACCTCTCTCCCTTCCCATCTCAGTGCATCTTCTTACAATTCTGGAATATGTGTTTAACAATAATAATAATAAAAAAAAAATGTCTCAAATAAATAAACCAAAATTTATATTTATATATTGTAATGGTCTACTAAATGTACTTCAATGATTTATATTTATTTTTAATTATGTAACTTATATGAGTGCCATTGAGTTTAACTAACCAATACATGTATGCTTTAAACAATATTGTAGTTAGTATACTGAATAATGATGACTACCACCACATACGGCTAGATCATGAAGAATAATGTTACTCCCAATGAATAAATGTTTACCATACAATTTTTAGATCTAAAGACATTAATAAATCAGATAACAATAGCTTGATTACAAAACATAATTATTAGTTGATAGATAACTTTTTTTTAACAGTTTTTTTTTCTATATTTTTTACATTATTTTCTTATTCCATATACATGCAGGAAAATAATTGCTATACATAAATAACAAGGTTTTCTCCTAAGTTTAATTTTTAATCTTCAATTACATTATCGTATTAATATAGTTATAGATAATAGAGTATATTTGCCACTGAAAATGCTCACTTAAAACATAACTACATAAAAAATGAATCCATAATTATAAAATGTTTCTTTAATTCGTAAGTTTACTTATACTGACACATACATATATTCTATATGGAATAAACATATCTGCTATCTTTATATAACAATTATCATAAGAAGTGGTCTTTCGAGCCTAATCCTAATTTTAATAAAAGCTTGTTTGGAGACTGATCTGTAATTTATCAAAATTATGTAGGAATAAATTCTCTCATATATGGATACAAATACATGTAAATTATTTGATAGTGAATAAACAACTGCATTTATATTATAAATTTACCTACACAAAATCTAATTTTCAGTAATCAAATTTAGAGTTAACTATGAGCAAATGAATCCAATGGATTTACTTATATTATTAACTATAATTATTTAATACATGGGCAATTTATATGCAACCATTATTTTTTTACTGTCTTTAAAACTGAAAATTTATACAAAATAACACGTTTAACAGCTATTAAAAGAATGTTCTTGAAAGTCGTTAATATAACAAATAACAAGAGAATGAAAAACTATTTCTTTTAAACTGGCAATTTGTACAATATAATAATCAGGTTAACAATTGTTAAATACAAGATCAAAATTGTTAGGATAAAGTTCAATCAGTTTTTTTTTTTAATATAAAACTTAAAAATAATATAACTGCAATTTACTTTTTCCTTTTGTCAAGTATGAAAACAGTTCATGTGGGACTATAATATGCTTTTAAAAGCTCCGTTTTACCATTTAAAACACTGTTGCTTCTCCATTTATCACCAGAGTTGCTCTAAGTAATATATCAAGTTTTCCAAGTTAGATTAGACAAAGAATCATTTAATAAAATTATTAATAAGAAAATAGTAGTATTCAATATTGTTTCACAATTGAGAACTTTTACAAATGATCATTAACTTAAAAAATATATATTGTAGTCAAAAACTTAAATTCACAATAATTTTACAATTTTTCAATTCAGTGTAAAGAAATTATATTTGTATATAAGTGGATCTGAGACATGGACACTTAATAGAAAAGCAATACAGAGACTTCAAACCCACTCAAAGGAAGGTATGGAGAGATGCATGTTGGGAGCAACAAGAAGAGATTGAAAAGACAACATATAAGTAAGAGAGCAAACGGGTGTTACTGACCTCATTGGAAAAATTAAAAGACAAGTGAAGTTAGGCTGGTCATATTTCCTAGAAGAGATGATAATAGATGAACAATTGGAAA
>JAQFVV010012550.1:2771299-2893939 GCA_028023455.1 Epiperipatus broadwayi
AGATTGTAAAAGACCCAGAAAAAGACCACATGTGAGATGGATGGATGAAATAAGAAAGTGTGCAGGGGTGTTGGGGAGATGAAAAGCTAAAGATTGGAGAAGATAGATTGAACTTGGAGAGACCTTCATCCTGCAGTGGATTGATAATAGTTGTTGATGATGATGATAAATCTAAATGTTCTAATTAAATGTTAGTTTTATTTCTTATAAATATCAAGTTGCTTTCTCCAATGATTACTGTCTTAAAAGATAAAAAGAATTATTTATTATTATGTTTTAAAAATAATTTTATTCAAAAATTGATGATAAAAGTAATAAATAAACAATGACACATGCTAAAAATAAAAATAAATAAGAAATGCAAATAATGCTTGCGTTTTACAATATCATGCTATATGTCAAACCAAAGTCAATTCTCTGTCATATTTAACTATGAGTCTTAATTACTATATTTACAATGTACAAATGGTCAGAAAGATATCTAGAGAATTTTTTTATCTTTTAGTTTGAATTCGACATATTTTATTAAAAATAGCAAGATTCAGCTTAGGGTTATTTCTAGTCATAAAAGTGTATCTTGTGAACCAAAGAGAATAGAGAACAAATGTGACACCTTGAATATTAGGAATAAAAATCTTTAGCAGAGAAATAGTAATGGTTACAATAAAATAAAATCAATTCTATTTCATTATAAGCTATTTTAAACAAAAGTGATTTTATGTGTGAAAGCATTGACCAGGAAGTGAACCTGGGCCAGCTGCTTGAAAGGCAGCTATGCTAACGACTAGGTTACCAATGATTGACAAAAAAAAAGTGATTTTATTTCTCCATTTTTTTGTGATTTTATGCTTATAGTTTTTTTATTTATGTAAATATTATAATATTTATTTAAATCTCAATAGTATATACACTTTTCATACAATTATATAATTCTACCAAACTTGTACTGTTCAAGTACTTTTTTTAGGAATGATATTAGATACCAGTTGAAATGTTTGGAGAGTTTGTAATAGTGCTATAAAAATAAAATATCTAAATATTAATTGTCAGTAATATGGTGGAATTATATGTAATATTAACTTAATAATTCAAAATTGTCTAGATAATAATTTTAAAAAGTTTAGAATTCATTCTAAGAATTAAATAGTACAGAAGCTAAGGCCATTTAGAAATGGTTGCAAATGAAGGTATTTCAGAGAGAAAGTATTTGTTCTTTTTCCCCAAAGTAATTTTCTATATAGTTAATAAATGTAAAAATGAAATGGATATTTTGAAAAGGTCAATAAGTAGGTAATATGAAATTTTCGTGGTAATTAATTGATTAAATTGAGTAATTTTTAAATATAGGGAAAGTATAGTTTGGATGATATGATAATTTCTCCTGTATTTTTTGTTTTTCTTAAACAGATAATGATATATGCTATAAAATCTGAGATAAAAAGAGTAACTTCGGAATGAAAAGGAATTATCTTGAAAAAAATGAGTAGGATAATAATCTTTATATAGAGAGAAACATATGTTTTATTCATTCCTGTTTATAGTTGTTGCTTAGTGAGAGGGACAGTTTTTTATGTTAACGATATTATATCATTCATCTGTGCTATACAAAATACATTCGAATTTACATTTGGTGTTTATATTCCTCAAATCTTTTGTTTAGTTATATATATATATATATATATATATATATATATATATATATATATATATATATATATATATATATATATATATATATAGGTGTATATAAGAGCAAACTTAATGATGGAGATTTTTTTATTTATTGGTTTTGAATCTCATAACATAAAATGAGATTAGTGAAAAGACAAGCTAATGAATATTTTATACAAGGTTACTAATTGTTACTGAATCCAAAGTTATGTGTATGTCTAGTTGTCCTACTGCAGGGACAGTGTTTTTTTCCTGATCAAGTTGTGTATTCATGTGTGTTTAAAATAAAATTTCATTATATTATAGTAAATGTGCTTTTCTTGACATATTGCACTGAAAAGTGAAATGGCAATAGAAAAATATTGAATCTTGGTTTTTTAATATTGAATCTAAAAGCTATATCTTTAAGGAATACACAGTGGTAGAAATATGATTAGTTAAGGAAGATAATATCCTTGAATTTTTAATAAAAGGTTCAATAAAATTGTGTATAATCCTTAAATTTTATGAAATGTTCTTGAAAGTTTACTTGATAAATGTTTACTTGATGAATTATAAAGATTAGTCAGTTTTTAATATTCATATATGTTTCTGATGTGGAGGTATATTAAGCAATTATTTTGTATAAACTATTGACAAGAATTAACAGTTTCATTGTTGGTTGAATTGGCTGATAAATATGGACTATATGTGATAAGATATTAGTTAAGATATTCAATCTTGTATATTATCTTTATTTTTTTAGTATTTTTAAGTCTTTCTTTTTTACTTTCATCTGATGGCATTTGCAATATTTCCATTTGAGCTTTGCAGTACTATTTCCAAAAATCTACAAACTTTCAAGGACTTAATTAATATCTATGATTTTTTTATTTCCACAGCCTTCCATTTTGATCCACAAAATACTTCTTTTCACACTTCTATAAAATAATTTGGAGTTATATAATCATTCCCTTACCAAATCACCATGTAATCTAATCACTATCATTGCATTTTAAAAATATTCTTCAGATCTTGGATCTATATCTTGATAACCTTTATCATTATAGAAATGCTTATAAAATCAAATGTCTTTTTATAATCTATAAATCCAAACTATAATATGTTGATCCCTTCTATAACTTTCTCACTATTTGGATATGATCTACTGTGTTAAAAACACTTTTAAATCCATTTTTGGGGTGGTTTGAAACCAAAGCTCTCTGTAGTTGAAATGTAATATCTTTGATGAAAGATTTTACATAAAAGTGATATGAAGACTAATAGGTTTGTAATTTTAGTCTACCTCCACCTCTTACAAATTTGATATATACTTTTACCAGCAACTTTTCTAAATCTTTATCTGCTTCTTTTAAGATATCAGTAATAATTTTATTACTTATTAGAACTTTTTTTTTTCTTTATATATTTAATTACCTCCGTTTCCTCTTTATTTAAATTTGCTTGATACTTCAAAAAATGAAGTAATTAAAAATGTTACAATATCTTTTGTTTTTTATTATTATATAATTCTTTGTAAATTTTTTCCACACAACTAATGATGGCACCCATCTTTTTAATGTTTTCAAATTCATAGATATATTTTCTTATATCATTAATTCTTTTTCATAATCTCCAGATATTTCGTTCTTCTTAATGGATTATTTAAAAAATACCTTTCTTTTTCTTTTTTTTTACTTTGTACATTGTTTTGTCTCAGGTGAAAATTTATTATAAAGATTGCTAATTATATAATAAGAAAAGTTAACAACAACAAATATTTTATTAAATTATTATTAGAGATTATAATATAATGGGCAAAATTATTTAACGTTTTAATCTTGGATGGAGTGGTTTTGGTAGAAATAACTTAAGAGGAAATTTAAAAATGAAGATTTATAATTCATGTTTTATCAATTCTTATTTATGAATCCGGAACTTAGTCACTTAAAAAAAGATCAATACAGAGACTTCAGACCACTCAATAAAATGTGGATGACAAAATCAATAGCTGCTTTTAACATCATTGAAAAAACTAAAAAACTAAAATGGAACTGGTTAAACATAGTATTAGAAAAGATGATTCAGTGGACAGTTAAGCATTAAACTGGATTTCACGTGATTTTAAAAGATCTAAAGAGAAACCACATTTGTGATAGGTGGATAATATAAGAAAGTTTGTTGGTATAATGTGAAGAAAAATATAATGGATTAGAAAAATTGAATTAAACATGGAGAGTTCTTTATTTTATAATGGATTGATAAAGGTTGAATGTGATGATAATAATACTGAAATCAGATTTATGTATTTTAATTTAAAAAGTATAATGTAGGTTCTGAAACTTCAGTATAAGAGAATATCAAAATATATAGGAGATATTTAAGAAAAATCAAAATCTACTGATCAAAATCTAGTGACCTTATAAGAGTAGGGTGAATTGAGAAATAAGAGGAATATTTTACATAATAATAAAATTGGGGAAGCATAAGACACTAGATAAATATCAATTAATGAAGAAAATTTACTAATATAAAATGAGATGAAGAAAATAATTCCTGTCCATTTTTAAGAGAAAGGCAAAATGATGCATTCATTTGTATACAAATGATGATAGGGCATGTTAAAGTTTCCAGTAAGTGTAACATGGTGTGAAAGAAATGCATATAATAAATTTAATATAACAAAATGCCACATTTAATGTAATGTTTACATGTTAGGGTTAATACACATAATATTAAAAGAAATAGAATTAATAACTCCAGTACCACCTGAAGGAGAAATAGAAATTCAAAAAATAACACAAAAACTATATATACTGAAATGTATAAAAAACAATTTGTCAGTTATTATATTTTGTTTTTAGCAGACCAAATATATATGGTTAAATGATATCAATCTATCTTTAGAATTTTTTTATAGATTCTAGCCCTCATTTATTAAATGATTCTACTTTTCATTTTACTTTTTAATTTATCCATGTAATTTTTTTTTATGTAGAATTATGCTATGAAGGCAGAATCACTGTTGACCTTACTTTCTAGTGTAATAAAAAAACATATTGTAACAGGAGCAGATTGTTCTTTAGGGGTAATAATCATTTTATTTTGGTAGTAATTTCATTTATTATGAATTGGGTTACTGATAAAGTTAAAAAATTTGTAAAACTTACTCATGCATCTTCAAGTAATATTTTAATTTGTTTTACTTTCTCTTTTGATTTTTTTGGTTCATTATCATCTGGAACTAGAGTCTTTTTATTCAGTGTTTTTATGAAGAAGACAGTAATGTTTATGAATATTTGATTCAATATCCAGATCACACAAAATATTTGAAGTTTTAAAATTCATGATATCAAATAAGGTCTATTTGAATTACTAAGTACAGAGATTGATTATGATGAAAATCACTTATCAATATTTATAGTCTCATTACTGGGACTTCTTTTAAAGGTGAGAAAGTCTTATGTTTATATCAATTGCAAGTGCTTCATTATATTGTGTTGAAATGCAAATGCTTATGCCCAAACTTCAACAGTTTTGGTGTTTAACTCTTCCTATAATCTTTTAGTTATTTTAGCACAATGTTGTAATGTGGATTTTTTTCTTTACCAAACACTGACTACAGAGCCAATGAGATTGAGCCTGGATTTACAGAAATATGGGATTGGTAGGAATGAAATACCTGTTGCATGTAAGATTAATATATCCAGTTATTGGATGTATATAATTTAGAACAAGGATAAAAATTATAAAGATGAGATGGTAGAGATATTGACTTGGCAGTGTTTAATTTGACTTGTCAAACTTATTGATATATTAGATTTACATAGCTTTTTGTTGATGATGAAAGTATGTGCACTTTGTCATATTTATCGACAAAAATCAAAAATAGGAAATGTGTATGAAATAACAAATTGTATGAAAGTAGAATGTACTAAAGTAGAGAACCACTTGCAATAATTTAGCTATTAAAATTTTTTATTCTATAGAGCAGAATTTGATCTAGCTTTTGTTATAATTTTTTGTAAATTGCGATTGCTGTAAGACAGGAAATTAATTGAATTTTATTATTATTATTATTATTATTATTATTATTATTATTATTATTATTATTAGTAGTAGTAGTAGTAGTAGTAGTAGTAGTAGTAGTAGTAGTAGTAGTAGTAGTAGTAGTAGTAGTAGTAGTAGTAGTAGCAGTAGCAGTAGCAGTAGCAGCAGCAGCAGCAGCAGTGGCAGCAGCAGCGGCGCAGTAGTGGCAGCAGCGGCAGCAGCAGCAGTATTTATTAGTAAATTGAATGAGTATACAAAAGCAGTTTATTATTGTTTTTGTCTTTATAATTTGAAATAACATTCAACTGTAGCCATGACTGTAATTAACTGCTACCAGTATCAACTTACATTGCTTCAGCCAAATGTAGATGTTATTAATGAAATATATATTCTTATGAATATTGTTAGCAGAAGAAAAGTAAAATTATATAGATTTAAGTATAATGTGAAATTTAATCATTATATGATATAAATATAACATGAACTGTCAGGTTCTGTACTCACCAGATGTAAATCTACAAGTGAATTATAACAATATATAAACAGCAACATAAACAATCTTTTTTAATCACATTAATTATATTTTTTTTCTATAGTTTTTTTCACATTAAAAATATTTTCTTTCTATAGTTTTTTTCAAAATTATATTATTAATGTACGTTGTAGTAAAGGTAACAATTATAAGAGTTAAGGCTATGCTGATGCTATATTCTGAATATATCTTAAATTTTTTGCATGTTTTGATGATCTATAGAAAATACAGACTCTGTTGTAATATATATATATTGCTATATTTATGTATGCAAAACTCAATGCAACAATTGTTAAAAGAATAAGCTTATATATATAATTCACATAAGCTCAACTTTTGTTTTTGTCATTTTTTATTAATATTGAGCTTACTTTCATTGTGAAGAAATCTTATTGAAACTATCATTCTGTTATTTTTTTTAAAAAAAAAAAACTTAACATTTAAAAAAAAAAAAACATTTTATTAATTTTAGGGCCACTTAACTTTTTGTGATTTAATAAATGATTCATTCAATGTTACCAGAAAAGTAACATCTTCATAAAATATACTCATCTAAATGTAAATTCATTATTGGCTTATGGCAAGTTATTTATCTTAAAATATTTGAAGCAATGCTTAACAACATTATTTTTATATACCATTTAAATCAAATAATATTAAAAAAATAATTAAATGACCTTATTACTCAGGAGTTTATAAGAAGATTGAACACTAGAAAGGGCTGAACAAGATGTGAGCTCTAGACTCTCCTACTCTACTACTGCATCAATTGCTTAGGGCTCCCAAACATCACTAAATGACATAAAGTAATAGGATATTTCTTAAAGTTTAAGGGTTACAATTGCCTTTCACTATTGTACCGGTCAAAATAGTATGCTCACTTAACAAGATTCAAATCCTAAGCAAAAATACCTCGAATCCAATCATGCTCGAGATACACAGGTCTGTAGCAATCCTGAATTCTAACCTATTTGCCTATTCATCGAATCTTTGACCCAATGAACAACAATCCTGATGACACAGTAAGATTATTTCAAATCCGTGCCCAGAAGCAAAGCGGTAGAGCATAAGATCAGACTGATGATGATGATCAAGGTTGAAGTAGCCCAGGAATTACATTTATTATAGTTATTTATTCACTAATGCTAAGCTATTAGCTAAAGAAAATAGTTCTAAATATTAACTAGAAAACAATAATTCAAAAATGACAAACCAGGATTTACATGAAATTATATATTTATATTTAATAAATGTAGAAAATGCATATATATATTACAAAAGATTAAGGAAACGGATGTATATTTTACCAACTAGTTTCACACTTGGGACAATATTATTTATTTACAAGACTTGGGAATTTGTTGTATAAAATCCCCTCTATTGCTCATTTAATAAATACAATTTTACAGATAAAATTTTATAATGTTTTGTAACTTGTGCGGAGTTGATAAGCTAATTCAAGAAAATTTGCTACGGAGCGTTGTGGACATCGAAAATGAATATAAAAGATCGTGACAGTTTTAACAGTAAATGATTTATTTGATAACGAGCAAAATATATGATTTCAATCATGTATTTCTTAGAAGAACCATTATTTATACTTTTATTTGCATTGTTTGGCAAAGACAACTTTTAGAAATAAGAAACAAACAATGCACTTCATTTACGAGAGTGTTATGCAATCATTAATATAAATTAGATTTACATTTATGGGAATCGATAACAGTTTTTAAAAGAAAGCAGCTTAACTCAATGAACTAAATGTATTTTTATGAAATGAATCATTATCTTTAACACATCATTGCGACTTACTAAAGTTAGGTGGACGGCGATCAAATTAAAGAGCAGAGTAATGGTACCAGCATACAATAACGAAATAAGGCCTCATGGCAATTGTGGATATTTTATCATTTTAAAAGAATATTTGAAATGAACTTAGATTGGATATGCCCACGCATTCTGGCAGAGCGATATCAAAAGAGAGGCTGAGTTTGAGAGCTCAGATCTGGATATGCTGTCATTCGCAGCACATAACCTCATAAACTTTACATACCACAGGGAGTATTGTCCCTGATTATGAACGATTTTGAAAAGAAGGACAGGAGCTTCAGGCTCATCCCTAATGACTAAACAATCAAGAAATGGAGAAGATAAAATATCAGAATAAAGAAAAATGTATGCCAGCAATGTTATTGGACATGAATATAATTTTGTAACATAATTTTCATATAATATTATTTTGAAACTTGGAAATTGTCTAACCTCTTGCGCAATAATCTGTTTTCAATCCTGGGTCATTTAACAAATGGTAATGAATAATAACTTTTTTTTATATTACTAAACTAATAAAATTTATATTTAAATTTGATTCCCATATACATATTAATTAAAGAATTAGCCCTCCGGGCAATGGTAAGAAAAGGTAGAATTTTATATTAAGTGTCGTGATCTTTTATAATGGCAACTAAACAACAAAGTAAAATAAACATCCACAATAAAATACTTTTAGATATACAACCAACCTAGCGAATGATTTTTATTTTAAATAAACAAATGAATATAATTTTACTAATGAATTTAATTAAAGTCGCAAGATTGATTGATACCGACATATTAGAGAAAATAATATATATATATTAAACAAAATAAATTGTATATATTTAATTGAGCTGCATAAAGTTATATAAACATAAATTAAGTGTGAAAGCAATGTATATTTAGAATTACATAAGTATTAATAAAGAATTATAGAGAGAGAGTTTATGAGCAAAACTAGCAAAACATCATAAATGGATCTATGAATTAATTTAGCTACAAATTATAAATCACCAGTGAATGTTCATATTAAGGCAACTCTAAATTACATGATTTTACCTCAGATATCAGCATAGCAGGCAGGCAGGTAGGTTGATAATGCTACGTCATCTCATATAGGTCAGATGGAATGTTGATGGCTGGTAGACAGTCCTCCGAGAGGAAAAAGAAAGGTGGACAGCTCCACTACTCATGTTCCATTGCACTAAACTTCTCTTGACTTCTTAAATGATGGTCTGGCAACACTTTTTGAATCAGGAACGTAAAAGTAACCAACTGATCAAGCGAAATCAAGTGAAAATCACCCTTTGATCTGAGTTTCCTTTAAAAGGTCTTATGGGCTCAATATTTCATATACCAATCCTATCTCTATAATCCCCTTACAAATAACATTTAATTAACAACATGTTTTTATACAGATAAGGCTTGAAATACCATTTTTAGCTATTTTAAATCATTCGACAACTGATAAACAATTTGTTTTTGATCTTAATTGCAATTGACAATTTTAATTAAAGGCAACAAGCTGAATTTAAACAAAGATTATTTTAGCATTTCGAGCCTCCCCCACTCTTCTTTGTTATCACATTAAATAATTTAATTAAATACTTTAAATCAAATTACATATAGATATAACAAAACAAAATTTACAATTATATAAAGAAAATGTTTAGTTGTCAGCAATAAACATTAATATCATTATTGCTTCATTCATATATATATACGCATCATGCACACTACTGTTTTACTTTACTAAATAGTTTTAATTTTATTAATTTCTCTAATCATTAGGCATTCAGTGTGTGGGTGAATAGCATACATTTATAGCCAGGTCTAAATTGCGGACCCCTAGGAGGTTAGTATAGATGGTGAAACATGAAGCATCGAGGATGATTAGACATCGATTGCTTCATTCTTTCCCACTTAAAGTGATAAAAAAAAAATCAATAAAAAATACCTTAGTAGGAGTCTACTATCATTTTGGTGAGAAAAACAACCCTTTTAAATATGGAAATGAAATTCTTTCATTCGTTCATTTTCTTTGCTGCAACTTATTATTATTTTAGTATTTTAGCATTTCGAGCCTCCCCCATTCTTCTATGTTGTCACATTAAATAATTTAATTAAATACTTTAAATCAAAATACATATAGATATAACAAAACAAAATTTACAATTATATAAAGAAAATGTTTAGTTGTCAGCAATAAACATTAATATCATTATTGCTTCATTCATATATATACGCATCACGCACACTACTGTTTTACTTTACTAAATAGTTTTAATTTTATTAATTTCTCTAATCATTAGGCATACAGTGTGTGGGTGAATAGCATATATTTATAGCAAGATCTGAATTGCGGACCCCTAGGAGGTTAGTATAGATGGTGAAACATGAAGCATCGATGATGATTAGACATCGATTGCTTCATTCTTTCCCACTTAAAGTGATACCTTAGTCAGAGTCTACTATCATTTTGGTGAGAAAAACAACCCTTTTAAATATGGAAATGAAACTCTTTCATTCATTTCATTTTCTTTGTTGCAACCTATTATTATTTTAGATTTGGTGTAGGGATTCAAACATGAGAATGTCCATTTGCATTTTTCATAGTCTTCAACTTTGTTTATCCATAGCTGCTTAGGGATTCATAATATAAGAATGTCCATTTTCATTTCTTTTTCATTGTCTTCAACTTTGTTTATCCATGGTTGATTCTTAGTGGTATTTTCCTCAGTCTAGTGGCACATAAGGCTTTGAATGCCTTGCATTGTAAATCTTTTGTTCTGGGGCTAGGTTTCCATAGTCTATGGAGGTTAGGAATTTTGTCATACCATCCACTGTGGAAAGTTGACTACTTAGCATCATTTTTGTAGCCCTGGTGGCATATTATTACAAATGGGATGTATAACATGGCAGTCTGAATATTTGAATTCTGTTAGTGACCTGAACTTGGCCACTTGGCGCAGGAAGAACTGACTGTACATTTCCTGGCCATTATTCTGGTATTTTTCAGTCATCAGAGAATGTAGAATGCCTTCTTGGCACTCTTCATTCCAATAATGCTGCATTAAAATGGCCTTGTACTCCTCAAATGTCGTCACGCACTTTTGCAGTGACCACCACCAGTCCTTGGCTGTTGATTTCAAATAATGGCTGGCTATAGCCACTTTTTCAACATCACTTGCTTGGTGAAAAAAAAACAATTCCTGCAAGCTTCCAAGGTGTTCTAATGGATTCCCCCCAGGTTCACCCTTAAAAGTCTGTGCTTGTACAAAGTGTGATATAGATGAGGATCTTTGAATATGGCCTACAGGTTCTGCTCACTTGATTGTGTTGGTGACTATTTCTGGTAATTCTGTATTTATTTTCCTTTTGTCATCCTGGTAATCTAGTTCCTGGTCTGACTTCAGGTCTCTTGTGGCTTGTGGTAATTTGATTTCTGTCTCTTCATTTACTGTCAGTTTCATGCTTCTTTTGAGCTGACTTACTTCTTGTTTCAGATCTTCTATGGCTTCTATTCTTTCACTTAGATTATGGCCATCCTTTCTTTCCAGTATCTTTGGTCTTCTCTCATTTCTTGGATGAAATCAATCATTTCTTCTGACCTGGCTTCATGAGGCTTTCTCTCCTGGTGGGCTTTGGTTACATCAATAGTCTCTCTTTGCTTGAGAACAGGTACATCTTTGAAACTATCAGCTTGTATGTCCTGAGTAGTACTGATCTTATCAATATCTAACTTTTGTCTTCCTTTTAAATCATCAATCTCTCTTCTAACTTCCTTCATCATTTCCATAAATTTTACATTTCTTTCTGCTTGTTCTCTTTTGTGTTTCATCATTTGTTCTGCTTGGTCTTGATATTGTTTCATCATTTGTTGCATGAGTTGCAAGATCTGATCATTGGAGCTGGTATCAGATGCTTCACTCTTTTCATATTTGTATAATAACTTGGCTGGCTCTTTAAAATTTATTTCTGAGCTATTCAGTTCCAATGAGTCAGGTGTGCTGGATACTGGTCAGTCATCTGGTCCTTCTTCTCTTCCAACTTCCTCCCACTCTTTTTTTCTTTTTTTTAAAAGATAGTCAATATCAAAGTTATCTTTGAAATATTTTTTTAATATTTTGCTTTGAACTTTTTATTTTATTTTTAACATATTGTCCCTTATAATTGTTTGTGAAATAAGGCTTGATTCTTTCTTCTTTTATTTTGCTTTAAATGTATTGTCACTTCTAATTATTTGAAAAATAAGGCTTGTTTTTTTCTTCTTTAATTTTATTCAGGATATACTCCTCTCTCCCTCCTCTCTTCAGTTGTCTTCATTTTGCCATTTTTTTGTTGCTGCTGACTGCTGCTGATAACAGGGAAAAATATTTGATCATAACGTGTATGTGTATGATCTATTGGAATTCAAACTGCCTTGCTGCTTGACTTTTGGTTGTTTTTCTGCACCTATAATAGACTCTTACAAAAAAAAATGATTAGTTATTTGTTTCTACAATATAATGTTCTGCTCATGACAATTATACATAGAAAAACAGTGGAAATATAATTTAACTCTCTCTCAAACCCCTAACATCCTGGTTTGAACTCATTTTGACACGTAGTTTATTATATTACTGTTGGCACATTTATATGGCACCAGCCAACAGGATATAACAAAAACAATAGCAAATACATCTGGGCTACTCAACTAGTAAATATAAATAAGTATTTGTTACACATTATAAACTCTATTACATATATAATGTACAGAAAATGAATGAAACATGAAGTGCACCTTGTTACAATTTCAAGGTTTATAACTTATGGCTAAAGTACATGGGTTTTATTTGTAAAACATTTTTATTTTCATGTGTATAATGTAAAAAACACATTTTATATGGTTATAAAACCAGATACAGAAAAAAATCACTTATGGGTGAAATACATGGGTTTTATCTGCAAAACATTTTTTATTTTCGCATATATAACATAAGAAACACATTTTATATGTTCATAAAACTAGATACAGAAAAAAAAATCACTTATGGTTATAACACATGGGTATCAAATTTTTTTTTTTTCATTTTTAAAAACAAGATTTTTTACATTTGTAGCTACTAACATAGAAAACAATATTTTTCTATAGTTGCAAAACCAGATTCAACAAAAACCATTTACATTTATGGTTGCAACACATGGACATTGGTTTTAATACAAAATTTTCACATTTTATGTATATAAAATCAGAAAACAAACTCGGGTAGGAAGGAAATATACATATCTATCATCAATGATCTCTTACAACCTTTTTTTAAAACATACATATAAACAGAATTCAGTACTCAGGGTATGTGGGTGTTTATATCGAAGCCCCACTTGGGAAGCCAAGCCTGCAAAAAAAAATCCACTCTACCGGTCAAAATAGTATGCTCACTTAACAAGATTCAAATCCTAAGCAAAAAAACCTCGAATCCGATCATGCTCGAAATACACAGGTCTGGAGCAATTCTGAATTCTAACCTATTTGCCTATTCTTCGAATCTCTGACCCAATGAACAACAATCCTGATGACACAGTAAAATTATTTTAAATCCATGCCCAGAAGCAAAGCGGTAGAGCATAAGATCAGACTGATGATGATGATCAAGGTCGGAGTAGCCCAGGAATTACATTTATTATAGTTATTTATTCACTAATGCTAAGCTATTAGCTAAAGAAACTAAATTTTAACTAGAAAATAATAAATCAAAAACGACAAACCAGGATTTACATGAAATTATATATATATTTAATAAATGTAGAAAACGCATATATATATATTACAAAAGATTAAGGAAATGTATGTATATTTTACCAACTAGTTTCACGTTTGGGACAATATCATTTATTTACAAGACTTGGGAATTTGTTGTATAAAATCCCCTCTATCGCTCATTTAATAAAAACAATTTTACAGATACAATTTTATAGTGTTTTATAACTTGTGCGGAGTTGATAAGCTAATTCAAGAAAACTTTTGCTATGGAGCATTGTGGATGCCGAAAATAAATATAAAAGATCGTGACAGTTTTAACAGTAAATGATTTATTTGAAAACAGGCAAAATATATGATTTCAATCATGTATTTTTTAGGGGAACCATTATTTATACTTTTATTTGCATTGTTTGGCAAAGACGTCTTTTAGAAATAAGAAACAAACAATGCGCTTCATTTACGAGAGTAGGGTTATGCAATCATTAATATAAATTAGATTTACATCTATGGGAATCGATAACGGTTTTTAAAAGAAAGCAGCTTAACTCAATGAACTAAATGTATTTTTATGAAATGAATCATTATCTTTAACACATCATTGTGACTTACTAAATTTAGGTGGATGGCGATCAAATTAAAGAGCAGCGTAACAGTACTAGCATACAATGACAAAATAAGGCCTCATGGTGATTGTGGATATTTTATCACTTTAAAAGAATATTTGAAATGAACTTAGATTGGATATGCCCGCACATTCTGGCAGAGCAATATCAAAGGAGAGGCTGAGTTTGAGAGCTCAGTTCTGGATATGCTGTCATTCGCAACTGTACATTCGACAGGGAGTATTGTCCCAGATTACGAACGATTTTGAAAAGAAGGACAGGAGCTTCAGGCTCGTCCCTAATGACTAAACAATCAAGAAATGGAAAAGATAAAATATCAGAATAAAAAAAAATGTATGCCAGCAATGTTATTGGACATGAATATAATTTTATAACATAATTTTCATATAATATTATTTTGAAACTTGGAAATTGTCTAACCTTTTGCGCATTAATCTGTTTTCAATCCTGAGTTATTTAGCAAATGGTAATGAAAATAATAACTCTTTTCTATATCATTAAACTAATAAAATTTACATTTAAGTTCGATTCCCATATACGTATTAATTAAAGAATTAGCCCTCTGTGCAATGGTAAAAAAAGGTAGAATTTTATATTAAGTGTCGGCGATCTTTTATAATGGCAACTAAACAACAAAGTAAAATAAACATCCACAATAAAATACTTTTACATATACAACCAACCTAGTGAATGATTTCTATTTTAAATAAACAAATGAATATAATTTTACTAATGAATTTAATTAAAGTCGCGAGATTGATTGATACCGATATATTAGAGAAAATAATATATATATTAAACAAAATAAGGTGTATACATTTAATTGAGCCGCATAAAGTTATATAAACATAAATTAAGCGTGAAAGCAACATATATTTAGAATTACATAAGTATTAATAAAGGATTATAGAGAGAGAGAATTTTTTTTTTTTTTAAAGTGTCATAGCATCGGCCGGGACGCGAACCCGCAACCCGGGCAACTGCCTGCAAGTGCAAGGCAGTCGCACTGACCTCTCGACCACCAATGCAAGACTATATAGAAAAACATCATAAATGGATCTATGAATTAATTTAGCTACAAATTATAAATCACCCGTGAATGTTCGTATTAAAGCAGCTCTAAATTACATGATTTTACCTAAGATATCAGCATAGTGGCAGGCAGGTAGGTTGATAATCCTACGTCATCTCATATTGCCAGTCAGATGGAATTTTGATGGTTGGTAGACAGTCCTCCGAGAGAAAAAAGAAAGGTGGATGGCTCCACTACTCATGCTCCATTGCACTAAACTTCTCTTGACTTCTTAAATGATGGTCTGGCAACACTTTTTGAATCAGGAATGTAAAAGTAACCAACTGATCAAGCGAAATCAAGTGAAAATCACCGACTGACTTTAAAAGGTCTTATGGGCTCTTTTTATACACTATCTCTATAATTTCCTTATAAAGAACGTTTAATTAACAACATGTTTTTATACATATAAGGCTTGAAATACCATTTTTAGCTATTTTAAATCATTTGACAACAACTGATAAACGATTTGTTTTCGATCTTAATTGCAATTGACAATTTTAATTAAAGGCAACAAGCTGAATTTAAACAAAGATTATTTTAGTATTTCGAGCCTCCCCCATTCTTCTTTGTTGTCACATTAAATAGTTTAAATCAAAATACATATAGATATAACAAAACAAAATTTACAATTATATAAAGAAAATGTTTAGTTGTCGGCAATAAACATTAATATCATTATTGCTTCATTCATATATATATATACGCATCACACACACTACTGTTTTACTTTACTAAATAATTTTAATTTTATTAATTTCTCTAATCATTAGGCATACAGTGTGTGGGTGAATAGCATATATTTATAGCAAGTTCTGAATTGTGGACCCCTAGGAGGTTAGTATAGATGGTGAAACATGAAGCATCGATGATGATTAGACATCGATTGCTTCACTATGTCACTTTGTTTCAAATGGAAGACAAAAGCTGTATATATTCAAGCAATAAGTTGTAATATTATCAACTATCAACAATTTTTTGACTTTATTCCAAATAATACTTTTTATAGCCCTCGCAATTTACTTTTAGTTATATAACTTTAAAGATCACTATGTTGCAGCAGTATTTTATTATTCAAGAAAAAATGAAATAATTTCTACTTCAATAATTTAAAATACTCATCTGATTCAAATGTTAAGTAAACTATATATTTCAGCATAGATATTGTGTCTATTTTTTATTTATACCATTATCCCACAACATTCCCTTAGTAATGCATTATAAAAAAATTATATTCAATCTTTAGCAGTGATGTCAAATTCAATATTCTCTTCAGATATAGGCAACTTGCAGCCTATCGGCTGTTTACAGGCCTGTATGCCTTTCTATATGCCATATTTAATATTAAAAATAATGTAATATGGTTTCAATAAAATATAAATTAAAAGCATTTTATTTTTATCAAATTAAAGTTTGCATATCTATGTTTCTGTATATAGATAAATAGAATTTTGAGTTTACATTTTTTTTAATATAATATTAATTTTAAATGTTTAAAGTGTACATTATATATGTTTGTTTGACTTGTTTGAATAGTGAGAATACAGTTTAGAAATAAAAAATAAAGTTAGTATTTATATATTATAGTATATAAAAGAAGGCTATATTGGTAAAAAAAAATGAGAAGGGTAATATTTCATAAACTTTAAAATTCTGTCACCTGACTATAATGAGAAATATCTCCTCAGATTTAATTTTTGAAAACGATGGCCATATCTTTCTTACACTAGCAAATGCAGCACTACATTATTCAACATTGTAATTGAATATTATATGCCGTGATAATTTAATATCTATTTTGCTTTATAATATAGAGTGAAGAAGTTTAAAATATCTAATGATTTTAATAAATCCATAAACTAATCACAGCTATTAAATACGTAATCTTTTTGAAAATGTAGCCTTATTTATAGAGTATCTAAATCTGAATACATTATTATAAATCATAAACCAGGTTTCTAAAGAGTCATTTTTGCAAATTTGTAAATAATACTGACTTTCTCTAATTGATGTTAATTTATTGGCCAGATAAAAAGTTACCATTTTGATCTAATTTCCAGGTTATTAAATAGCAAACAGACTAATCATAAATGCATAAAAATTAGCATGTTTTACAATTGTGTTAAAAATGGCTTTTTAGGGAAACTAACTTAGTAATGGTAACATATTTAGTATATAGTTAGTACTTGAATAAGTTTATACAGTAAAAGTATTAAATATTTTTAGCCATGATTTAATTGCAGACTTATTAAAATGATTAGAATTTCATCTGATTTATATTTGGAACTGTATGTTGGCTTGATTAATAATTACAAAAATCATTATTAATATAAAAGTTTTACATTATCAAAGTATTTTACTTATCTTTTAAAAATCTGAAAATCAGATTAAAATAATTGTTTTTCTGACTAATTAAATTAACATTAACATAAGAAATGAACATTTTTACATATTTATAAATATGATTTTTTCGGAATCTGACTTGCAATATACAGTAATTTATTCAAACTTTGTTGGTCCATAAGTAAGCATAAGGTATTTATTGAAAATATATTTCTGTTTATAATTTTAGTTAATTAACATGATATAAATTAATGATATTAATATTACTAGTTTTATAGTTAATTTAGAACTTGTTAAAGTTAAATAAATAATAAAACACATTGCTTTAAATATACATATGCATATTTTTAATCCAATCAGACTAAAATAAACAAATAAGTTAAAAGAAATAAAAATAATTAAAATAAACAAAAAACTATAATCTAAGTAGCCAGGAAAAATATTGCATTTTGCATAAATATTAAGTATTTAATTAAAAAAAAATATTTATGGCTAGCATATTTGTTCAGTCTAATCTGATATTTATTTTGTGTTCTAATTATAAATTACTAAAGAAAAATGTTGTATAATAAGAAAAATTAGAAAGATTTTGTAGAGTACTCATTAGGGTACTCAATTTTAGATTCAAATCTGAGTGAAACATGTGAGATCTTTTTTGTGTAACTGGATTTTCCAAATATGTTTGAACCTTTTGATATAGTCATCTTATGGATCATCTCTTTATCAGTAAAAGGGTAATTGGTAAATTGGTGTGTAGTCATTTTTAATTGAAGAAACAAGCAGTCTCACACATTCTATACTGATTAGATGCATAAGCATGATTTTAATATTATTTCAAGAATGACAAAGATTTACAGTCACTGAACCCATTTATATTTTCATTTCTTAATTTTTTTTAAATATACTTAGAGCTTTTCATATTGTCTTCATACAATGATTTATATACATAGCCTCATTATATTATGAGTTTTGCTAGAAATTTCAAAATAAGTGCATATTTTTTTTAGTTATTATTCTAATAGTGAATTTTTTTACATAATTTTTAAGATTATCTATAAATGTATGTGTATTAATGAACATAAGATGGTATTCTGATTTTTAAACTTTTCCAGTAAAAAAACATTGGTTCACATATACTCAAACAATAGCTAACTCTACTTTTATTGTACAATTCATAACAAAAACTTGAATATTTTATGTGCCCAAGGTTTTTAACTCATACCAAACTGCTTGTTTTACTTTGGTCCCTTGACATATTAAATCATCACTTATATTTTAGTGTTTTATATTATTTGTAATTGTAGGAATATTTAAGTCTTTACCTAAACTATGACATACAATAAGGATCATTTATATGTACAACTTTTGTTCTCTTTCAATTTTCCTGTCTTATTTTTTTTGTTTTTATATTAAATGTTGATAGCATTCCAACATTATTTTTTATCACTTCCCTTTTTTTTCATATTCTTTCTTTTTTTTTTACAGCTTTAAAATAAATTTTAAATCATCTACATTTAATCTTTAACTCTTTGTCACCCTCCTTATGTAATTAATACCACAACCTGTTAAAGTTATTGAGGTCATGCAATGCTAATGCTTTCAACTAAGCTTTGATTAGTTTGATAAATAGCTGCAGTGGGGTCTCAGAAGCTCATTTTAAAGTATATTATATTCTTTCAAAAGATTGCTTCTTTTTATAGAAAAATGAACTGTCTGTTTGGGTTAAATTATTAAAATTATTGCAAATTTTAATTTGTTTACTTGCTTTTCCCTCTTGGTCTATTTTTTTTCCGTCACTCTTCTGAGATTAATATAATTTAACATAAAAGAAAGAAAATTCTATCAACACATTCTATCATTGACAAATTATATGGAAGAAGTAAGCAAAGAAAAATATATTAGTAATATATAAATGCAAAATTTAAGGTTAATCATGAGTTTACAAAATGCGTGCTAGTCTTTTTTTAACTCTCTACTTCTTGATATTTTTGTTTGTAACCCTTTATTTGCTATAAATTTAATCAGTTTAAGACTAAATTTAAATCGTAAAAATTTATAATTGAATGGCTTTTTACTCAGAAGTTCATAAAAAGTCATAGCAATAGAAATAAGAAATTTATCAGGGTGCAATCTATATGCTTAAGCACAAGTGTTTACCACTCTACAAACTAAACCATTGAGGTCTAAGCTAGAAGATGGAATCTGAATATAAAAAGCCGTGCATTGTTTTTATGAAAGGCCATCAATTTAATATCTATTCTGCTGATCATCCAAACACTGTTCCTTTCTAATATTTTCAACTTAATACATGCAAATAGTTTAGGATTACTTTCTTTCACAATTTATTATTATATCTTATTAATATAACATTTAAAAAGTATATAAAAAGGCAATGAATAAGAAAAGTAAAATAACTAAAATATAAAAAAAATATATAGACTTTTTTTAAAAGTGATCCTCGTCATACTAGATGTCTATCTCTGAATTTAACATCTTAAAAATGTTTCTTTTATAAGAAGTTTGATTAATAGATAAGTATTATTAAGCTTGATTACATATCTTATCTGATTTAAATTAGATTATAAAACAAACTTTGGATTTAAAAAAGGTGAAAAACGCAAATAAATATAAAAAGTTTGTGTCATAAATGGTAAAAATAACAAACTGAAATTGTATCATTGGTAAAATGAATAAAAATAATTAAAATTAAATACTTAAAAAATGGATAAGATTATATAGAAAAAGTTTGAAATAAATTTATAGTTTATGGTACTTTTGTAAAATGTTTTATATATATATAAGTTTATGATGCACTTAAGGACACAATTATATTTGGAAACCATTAATTGAATGTAATTATTCATAAAACAGTTTAATTTTATCTCTAAGTAATTATATTAATGAAGACAATTTTTTTTTAATATTAACTGAAAAAAATGTGTCCAATTGTTTAATGGATATGTTAATAAATAATAAACATTTTCTTATATACAAATGTGACATTCTAACTCAAAAAGGACGAGAAGAAAAAAGAAATTAAAAAAAAATGTTTTAGAAATGACTTTTCACTGATTATATAAGTCAATCTGTGAATCATATTTTCTTCAACAGAAAACTTTTCATTCTAAACTACTTTACTATCATATCATATCTTACTAATGGGAACAATTTAATCCTGTACTTCTTTATAATATTTTTGAGATAATTCTTATAATAAAGATGAGATCTCTCTCTCCCATAAAAACCATGCTCAAAATCACCATAAAACATTTTTTGAGGAAACTTCATTGTCCATTTCTTTTACATGTTCAATCCTATGAAGCTGGAATTTTATAATAGTGAATTTATAATATCAAATGCAGCAAATTAAAGACCATATTGATTGGTTTTCTGATTTTTTTTATTGTATTTTAAAAATTTTATGAAGTATCTTTAAATAAAACATTTGTAATGGATTTACATTCTATTGATAGAATGTCCATTTTTTTACTTTTATGAAATAAATTAAATAAAATAACACTTTTACATACAGTTAACTTAGTTGCAATAGTTATTTTCTTGTGATGAAATATTGTCTTTTAATTTATTAAAAGAAGCAGCATAACAATGAATTCTGCATTATACCTTAAGAGATAAAAAATAATATGTAAATAAATGTATTGGAAATAGCAAGAAAGAACAAAAAGGAATGAATTTAAGGTCAGATTGAATATTATTGATTTAAAGGTAAAAATTTGAAAAAAAAAAATCAAAATAAGATGAAGTATTTACCAAAAAGAAATATCAATTAATGATAAAGAAATCTTTCATTGGATATCAAGAAATGAAAAATGTGTTTGAAAAAAAGATTTGAAATAAAGTAGGCATTTCTTTTGAAGTTGTCTGTCAATGATTGAAATGTAAAATATATATATATATTTTCATATGTCATAGCATCAGCCGGGATGTGAATCCACAACCATCTGCAACCAACTACTTGCTTGCATGGCAGCTGCGAAACCTCTCGGCTAACATTTTTGAAAAAAAAAATATAGTAATAATGTATATATATATATATATATATTGTACCCTTACTTCTCGATGTATAATATAGTTTGAAATACAACTAGCTCAATTAAATTGTAATGCTTAATTAAAATTTGCATATCTATTTTTAATTACTTTTATATTATCATATTTTAATTAAATTTATTATCAATTATCAAAATCAATATAGTTCTATAATATGTACTAATTAAATAAGTATTTATCAAAATCATGAGACTGTGAAGTAAAGTTACAAAGCAATAAGTAGATTTACATTGAGTCAATACCTTCCAAGACACTGTCTCAATGGCATAAGAATACTGTCACCTCCTTATTAACTTACTACTACCTCTACAGCATTCTTATGGCTTTTAAATAAAATAAATTATCTTTAATAATAATAAAATAAATAAATCTTAACTTTTAATTTTTAAAATATAATTAAATAATCTCAGGTTCTTCTAATTATCTTAAAGTAATGATAACTCATGTAAATAAGTATGATATGGGATTTTATATCAAACCTAAATACACCTAACTTATTCTAATAATAATAATACTCAATACTAATCTTAGGGTATAACTTAATCTTATTTATTTCTGTTATATTATTAAGTATTCAATAAATAAACAATCATATGTATATCTTTTATTTTCATATAGTATCTTAATTTTAGAATAGATCAAAATCTTACAACTTAATAATCTGTGGCAATAAATAATATTGTACTCTTATATTATGCATTATAATTACTCTATGACCATTGTAATATGATGTAATAATGTCAATCAATTCTCATAAATGATAATCAGGAAAATATTGTGTTTATTTCTAAATAATAATAATAAATTCATATTGTGCAAATATTATATTTGTTCAAACTATCTGCTGTCAAATGCTGTGGTGTAAAATAATGAACTCGACACACTTTTAAAACAAATTAAACAAATTTATTTACATTAACTTTGATTAAGAATTTATTTACAATATTTACAGTTCAAATTATGAAAAAAATAAAGAAAATAAAATAAGAAAATAATAATACAATATGTTTACACTGTTATTAACTCATACTCCTAATAAGTAATTATACATTTTTTAAAATGCTGTACTAATAACATTGAAGTATATTTTCAAAACTTAGACTTTAAATAAATATCAGTGAACTTCAATTATTACACAGAAAAATTTATGTAAATAATATTTATGTAGCATATGTAAACAATTAAACTTTACTAATTAAATTGCTACATCACTTAAGTATTACTGTTACTTATTTCATCATGTACTAGTATGTGTTCACTCTACTATTAGCATTATTCTAATAGCATAATATAAAACTAATGTATCCTTATAATGTAATAACAAATAATTGATTATAATTTTATATTTCACTTATTGCAATTCATGTTACATTTTTATCAAATATGCATTACATATATGTACTGTTAAAATAATAATATTTAAATTATTCATCAATTTCAAATTCATAAAATATTATATTAGATAAATTCTATGATTCTTTTCTATGTAAAATTATTACCTTACTTTATGTGTAATACTACTCCTTCTTAATAAATTTCTATTTATAAAACATCCTCTAAACTTATTTAAAATTTCCGGAAAACAACTTTCAACTTTAAATAAAATACTAATTCCAAATTATTTATGCTTCATTATCTATACTTGGTAAACTTTCAACCTAAATATAAACTTCTCCATAAAACTTAACGTAATTTATCCAATAAAACAACAGTAAAATATAGACTTTGAAATCTCTTCCTAACTTGCAATACAATAATTACTTATGACTAATAAATATAATTCTAATACTATAACATAAAACAAAATATCAAAATTTATTTACGAAAGAATCATATAATTATTTCTAAGCTTCTTATGTAATGTTGTATCATATTTATATCATAAATTCAAATTATGCATATTTAAATAAAACTGTCACTGCCAATATAATGTGTGTGTATTTTTAAAATAATCATACATTCATTCAAAACAACATAATATTTGGTTGATCTAAAGAAAACATATTAAATACATTAAAATTATTATTATTATACAATTTTTACCATCAATAATGATTTAATGTACAGTCCATCTTCCAATTCTCTTCGGAATTACAGCTTCATAAAATAATTCACATTTATTCTCACAATCATTCTTTAATATATATTCCGTGTTATATTAATTATAAAATAAATTTATGCAATTAATTATATTATATTACTTTAGTTATTATTTTAAGAAATGTACCTATCTTATTTTTAATAAATTAATAATATTTAACTTTTATATTAGATAAATAAAACAAAATTCATATTACATAAATCCAGCGATGTTTCCTTTTCACCATAAAGTTCTTTAATCGTAGGCACATATTCACTAGAACACCATTTCCTGTTTCCGGTCCACCACGTGTTTTTTAAAAGTTTATGAAAAACGAAAATGTTCTTTTTTTGAAAAAATAAGTTCCCCACAAGAAAATAAAATAAAATTAAAATAGTTTATAGGATCCTGATTTAGTTATTTTTAAAATATTATTCAAAAGTTATTATTTTAGCTTAGTCTTTAGTTTTATGAAAAACTATCATTTAATTATTTTAAATTAACTGGGACGTCCACATATTTCTTGCGCATTTTAAAAACAAAAACATCCAGGTAAGAATAAACTTTTTATTTATAAACGGCCAGCGTTTAAATTATTTCAATATAATAATCCCATTATATTAAGATTTTTAGCTAATTATATTTCAATCGACTTGCCTTTAAAATTATCAACATTCAGTCTTTTAAACATAAAGACTTAACAAGGCAAGTATTTATAAAACTACTTTCATTTTTAATATCTTTACTTAAGATATATTTTTAAATTTATAGCTTGCAAAAATACTTTCTTCATAAGAAGTATTTTATTCTCTAAAAAATCTATTTTCTAATAATCACTATTAATTAGCTTTTAAAATTATATACTGTCCAAAATATTACTTTTCTCCATCTCGTAATTATCCGAACTAATCCAGCGTTTGTCATATTTCTAAGGTAAAGTTTCCGATATATTTTCACTATATATGATGTTCCCATGACCATTTGCTTGCAAATTGAGCTTCAATTTAGAGACGATCGATAGGGAAAAAATTAAGTTAACACTGCATGTCTATTATTTAAAACTTTTAGAGATTATTTATAACGACACTCTTGTAATTTTTAAAAAATGATTTTAGAGCGTCTATAAATTTACTTAGCTATTTTTAAATAGCACAATTAACTTGATAATTCAATCACGAAGTCCTCTCCTAACAATTGAACTGAGCTTTTATACCGGAAGAAACTTCCCATTTGATTGGTACATTTAAACAATCAATTTGCTGGCTTATTTACATATTTACCAACAACACAAAATTAAAAATAAATAATGACTTATTTAATATTTAATATTTATTACATTATTACATTTTTAAAATAATTCTTATCGTTTATTTAAATCCATTAAACACTTTTAAAAAATATATTATTTCACTTGATTTTAATTTTAACTTTTATAAGATTATTTTTAAATAAACTAAATATTTTTTATACGTCATATTTTTAAAACAATATTTTAAAATCAGATTTAATATTCTACATTGATTTATCTTTATTTTATCTCGTGATAACTCACGTATTATTTATAAATTTATAACATGATTTTTTAAAATAGTTTTGCAACTTTATTAGATAACTTCCAAGCATGTGTGTGTATAACATCTGTTCTTTATAACACAAGAAACGCTTATCATCGTCTAAAAATAAACTAACAATTGCATTTTTTAAAATAAATATTTTTAAATAAATAAGATATTATAATAGATTTTAAAATAATTATCCGATATTATTAAAATCAAATATCAATCTTCTATTTAAGTACTTACAATAATTAAAATATTTATATTCTCTTATAATATTATTTTATCAACAATAAACATATGCATTTAATTTTAACTTGTCTTTTAAACACTTTTAGCTTTAAATACCTATTTATTAAATATATTCATGCAGTATTGATTATAGCCATTTTTCCAACTATATATTATAATCATCATCATTTAAAATGTCTCTCTCAATATCAGCACAATTTCACATATCAAATACTCATAGATTGCTTTAATTAAAACTTTTGAAATATTACCATAAGCAAAATTAACATCACATATTCAAATATATCTTAAATTTAAAATTTTTAATAGATTAGCACAAAATTAAATGGTGACCCATACAAAAGGGCACAATATATATATATATATATATATAAAAATCAGCATTTTGACAGTTAAAACATTTGCATGTCTTTTAAAGTTTTTTAATGTATTATATTGATAGGAATATTATTTCAATAATTAATATAGTTAAACATAATAATAATGTGAAAAGCTAAAACCTTTAATAGATGCGCCTTAAGTGCATCTGTTAAAGGTTTTAGTCTTTTACGTTATTATTATATCATCTGTTTCCACTTAATAAATTTAATATATAGTTATGCATAGTAACCCAAAGTTCTTGCCATGCTTAATTACAATAAAGATAAAGTATATTATCCAACTAGTGATAATTCATTGCATAAATGTTTTTGCCTCTTCAGACAGAAATATATATATATATATGTGTGTGTGTGTGTTATTTTCCACTAATACATTGACAATTACTAAAGGAGATAGATATATGTAAAGAAATATTGTTGAAATACTTTACTCCAAAATAAAATTTTAATTGTGATATTTTGATTATTATGTTGACTAATATTTTATAGCTAGCAGTATACCAGATCTAGGACTCTTTGCAAATTTGTATAATCACATCTCATTTTTTATTAATATATTATTCTTATTTATAATATAAAAAATGTCACATAATCATAAATTACATAGTATCATTTAAAAGCTAACTATTCCATTCCAGATCTATCATCTATCAAGCTTGACTAATTAATAGATGTTAGATAGTAGTATTTTTAAATCACTATACAATGTTATCATTTTATTCAATTGTATATACTGGATTATATGTCTTCTTTTTTAAATTTTATACCAATTCTGTCCAAGCCATACAAGTATTTACTGTTATTAAAGACTGAAAATATCTATCTATCTATCTATCTATCTATCTATCTATCTATCTATCTATCTATCTATCTATCTATCTATCTATCTATCTATCTATCTATCTATCTATCTATCTATCTATCTATCTATCTATCTATCTATCTATCTATCTATCTATCTATCTATCTATCTATCTATCTATCTATCTATCTATCTATCTATCTATCTATCTATCTATCTATCTATCTATCTATCTATCTATCTATCTATCTATCTATCTATCTATCTATCTATCTATCTATCTATCTATCTATCTATCTATGTATCTATCTATCTATCTATCTATCTATCTATCTATCTATCTATCTATCTATCTATCTATCTATCTATCTATCTATTAGTATTTTTAATTTTAATATTTTCACAGATAAAAGATGTCATATTATTATTATTATTTGCAGGATATTCCATGTAGTGAAAAAGCTAAATGCTGATGTTTCAGTACAATATCAAGGAAGGTACTTGATATTGTACTGAAACATCAGCATTTAGCTTTTTCACTACACGGAATATCCTGCTAATAATAATAATAATATGACATATTAGTATTTGTATATATTGGATTTACAATATTTATATGTTTAAATTTAAAAGTGGCTTCTGGAAGAAAAGTGAATTAGATACAAAAAATATACAAATATACTAGATGCAAGTTTAACTCCTCATTGATGAAAAAATCCTAAAACTACTTTTAGTATGTACATAAGACAACACTAAATAAAAAAAAGCTCTGCATGTAGCATCTTTCATTACTCAAGCTTAGAAAAATAATTATAGATCAGAAATGGAATAAATAGTTTGTTTTTGAATTTTTAATATAAATAAGGGACACAAATTACAATATAGAAAACTCCTCTGTAGTATTTTTTACATTAAAAATTGATATTCATTTGCAGTATATACCTATCACATTAATCTTCATTTGCAACAATCATACTTCTTTAAATTGATGTTAAATATTATTTTAAGAATTGCAAAATCTTATTTTAAAATGCCATAATGTGTTTAAAATTATTTTCTGATATCTCATTCTCTATTTTGCTTATAATTAAATTATAATAAAAGTTATCCAATAATTTAAATTAACAAAACCAATATCTATTTTTGTTATTAATTTTATCAAATCAAACTTGCATCATGCAAAGTCATGAATATGATAAGCTTAAATGCTATATTGTATCATTATAAAATAGTGTTTGTCAGAATAACATATAAAATATCATTAATGGTCATTTATAAATGAATATAATCATTTTTACTGCAATAAGAAAAGATAGATAGAAAATCAAAAACCAATAGCAAGCAAATAAAGATTGTTTTGTGATGATAAATCAGTCAGTGAAATATAAATATGTTTTTTTATAAATCACATATTGGTTTTAAAGTACATTTACTTGATATTTTAAGAAATTGTTCTTTAACTGTTGCATCAAATATTTTTATATAAATTCTCATTGAAACTTTTCATTAAATTCAGCTTTAATCAACAGTTCTTTGTCTTATGAATAGATTCATAGAGCAATCGCACAGCAAATTCATCCATTTTACCATTCTGTTCTGTTCATTACACTGATCTTTAAATCTCCATATTTCTTACCATCACTTATATCATCCATAAAAATCAATTGTTTACATCCTTTTTTTTTATTCCATTACTTTTCATTTCAAAATATCTGTTTTTAAACTATTCTTTCTTCTTACATGTCCAAACCAGTTTGTTTTTCTACCTCTGATTTTGTCAATCATTCTTATTTTTTATTTATTCCTTTCAAAACTTTTTATTTTATTTATTCATCTAATTTTCTCTATCCTTTTCCATGACTACATCTCAAATACTTCCAAACCGCTCATTGTACTCATTGTCTACATTTCATAATCATACCATGATACACTTCACATATAACACTTCAACAATCTGTATCTTAGTTTACCTTTCAAAAATTCATAAAATATTTTCTTTTTCTTAATAAATATATCTTATGTCAATGCTATTTTTTAAACTTTATCATCATTTCATATTTCCTCACAGAATCAACTACCTAAATATCTAAATCCATTCATCTTCTAGACTATATTATCATAAATATCAATTTATATTCTTTGTATATTCCTTCTATACATAAACACTTTGGTCTTCTCAACAATAATCTTCATTCCATATTTGTTACATTCTTCCTCACTTTATTCAACATATTATAAAGATTTTTTTATCCACAGCTGTAAGACTCATATCATCCCCAGTCTTATATATTTATTATTTTATTTCCAACATTAGCTCCTCCACAGTCTAAATATTTATTTAACAGCTCTTCTAAATACAGCTTCTTTTTCTTATACTCAATTCTCCAGTCTCATTATTCTTCAACTGTATTCTTAGTCTTTATTATATATATATATATATATATATATATATATATATATATATATATATATATATATATATATATATATATATATATATATATATATATATTCCAGATCAATCTTTTCTCAAGCTTATTTCAGATTTTATCAAATGTTTGTTATAAATCACAAAAATTAACATTTTTTTATTTTTTTGAATATATCTCTCTGCAATTGTTCTTTTTATCTTTCTGCAAGCCAAACTGTTTTCTCCAATATATGTTATCTTTTCATAAACTCTTTGAGTCAAAATTCTCAATAATATTTTTGAAGCATGAGATAAGAATCTTATCACTCTGTACTTGTCATATCTACCAGTCTTCTTTTTAGCAATTGGATTCATTATAGACTTCAAGAAATTTTCAGACTAACTTCACTGTTGCATATCAAATTCTACAATCCAACAATTTCCATCATAATTGTTTCTTCCATCTTTTTTAAAAAAAAAAAAAGTATTGTATCAAATCCAACAGCTTTACCATTTTTTTTTTTGGATTGCCTTTAATATTTCTTCTCTCATTATATCTATATTTTCATCATCTACTTCAACATTTTCATTTCCAAGTTCATAATTAGTTGTATCATTTTCTTTTCTAAATATATATTGAAGATATTCTTTCATCCTTATTATGTATTATCACTATCAGGTAATTTCTTTCCATTTTTCTTCACTGTTTCACTCATTAATATTTTGCCAAGTGTTCTTTCTAATTTTATAAAATAAACAGTTCATCTATTTTTGTCTGTTGAAGAATTTCACTTTATATTTTGGTTCTAACTATTATTTTTTGCTAGATCTAATTTTCTTTTTAGTTCATTAATTTTTTTATATGTTATCTGCCCTTCCTCAATACTGACATTCTTTTTTTCTTCATGTTTTCATCTTTACCAACATACCATCTATTGTTTAAGGTCATATTCCTTTTTTTATAATGAATAATTATTATCACATTTTTTGATGTATTTAATAGTCCTTCTTATTTCTATACCAATACTTTTCAAAATCATTCATATATTTTTTATCTTAATCAACTAATCATATCTTTTTAATGAAATCAATTACAATTGCAATTTTTATACTAACTTTGATCTAATTGTATGCATGAGATTTATCTTTCAAATAAAAAAACTATGTTCATATAAAAATGTCTGTTATTTTTTATTCTTTTCATATTCCTAATATTATGAAAAGTTTTGATTACAAGGGAAAATTCAATATATTTACATCTGACAAGGTGAATATTATATCTTCAAATTATCTGATCATACCATTATATTTTATATACTATAAATACATACAAAAATATATGTTATAATTTCAGTTTTATATTTGATACAACACATTTTAAGATTTATAGTCATCAATTTAACAATTTTTGATATTTAATATATACATTTTCAAATGTGTCCATCTTTACACATGAGTTTGTTACAATTCTTGAAATAACTTACATGCTCTGTTAGTTTAAAACTTGTTTAAGCTGCAATATTATTACTTGCATAGTTTTTAACTAATCAATCTTTTTGTGAAATTAATTTTAAGAACCATAGTAATGGAAGGTAACCCTATCATTATTGTCTTAGTAATAGCAATAAATGGAAGCTGTAGATTCTATGAGTAGATAACCATTAATATGAATGATTGCAAAAAAAAACAACAGTCATAAAAAACAGTTTAAAGAGCTTTCATGAATAAGTTTTCATAATTTGCCTCTCCTACCTGGTTGATCCTGTCGACTGCATCAAATCTGTTGTGTTTGGATCAAGTGCAAATTTCAGACTCAAACCAACAGTAATATCAAAAAATATGAACACTCACAATTTAATAGGTATAATTTATCAGAACAAATATACGTACATATTATACAATCAAAATATACAATTTGAGGTATAACTTAGTCCATAATGAGCTGGTCATGCCAAATCACTCGACTCACTTCCAGCTATATATATTAGCTTACCTTGTGAGTTCAGTCTTAACTCTTCCAGATGTACTTGACAGCATGCCTCAAGTTGTTAAATAGATTTTCTGGCTGTATTAAACAGCTTGCCTTGAATCTGCAGTAGTAATAGCAGCTTCCAGTCCTATTGTGGACTTGCCTCACTGCATAGACCTATCAGTAGTGAATATAGTAGAAACATCTTCACTGTTGGAAGTGGTTTCAATGCAAAGCATGTTCAGTCATTCAGATAGACAAACATTCTATCTCTTTAGAGTTTACTGTCATTTAGATTAGACAGATGTTATCTTACTTGCCTCCAAAAAGGCTGACATTTATTATCAGATTCCCTTCCTTATTGGCAGCAATCAGATTCAGAGAACCAAATCAATTGTAGGATTTTATATGCATGTTTACACATTGGTTAGTGGCAATGCATGCTCAATCCTATCAGTCCACTTCTGACAGAAAGTTAAGATATGACACTAATCATCATCTAAATGCAGTCTAATAATAACTCTAATAAACAAATATAATTTTGATGACTGACAATCACAATATTGCATCCATCTAGTGAATGGTTTTTTTTATAATAATATGACACTAAGATAAATTTGCAGTAAAATTATAGTATTTATATAATTAAATATATGTCTTAGCATATTGGTGAAATATGAAAATATTAGTAATTTATAAGAGAGCCATAAACTCAAAATAATTGAGTACCATTGTCAGACAGCATGATATTGCATGTTATTAGATAAGACACATTTTTAAAAAAATTATTAAATACTTAAATGCCATTAATGTTTATTATGTAAAAAAAAAACTAAACTTTATTATAACACATCAATTACTGGGCATGTCATATTAGTCACTAATCCTGAAGGAATAATATAGAACTATATCATCTGGTATTTAATTGCTCTTGAAAGGAATGATATATTTAATAAATTAAAAAATTATTTCAAACTTATAGGTCCTGGTTTGTATATTGGATTAAAATTGCATACATCTTCATAATTTAGAAAGTTCAATAATTGCTTATTTTCATTTAAAATTTCCAAAATTTAATATTAAATCTCATATCTGAATTATAAAATATATGCATAATGACATAAGTTACTGTAATAAAAATATATAAAGATTTGTAATATAATCTGATTATAAGTAATGTTTTCATGTATTTCATAATTTACATCAATATTATTTTTGTGAATAATAGAATAGAATTAAATGGATTTAATATATAATGCACTAAATCGGTTTTACATATATAATTCCAGTTTTATTTGTTAGTCTTTAATATTTTTAATTGCCCTGTGTAGTTTAGTGCAGTTGCAGAATAGCAAACACTGGAAATAAATATCCATGACTCCCATTCCAATTCAGTCACTACCAGTATAGATCTTATAAATTCTGGAGCAATAAATCATTCAACTATTTTTTACTTAATAATTTTGCATATTTACATATTAGTTGGTAAAAAAAAATTGATAGTAAATTTATCCCAACAGTACTTTTCTTATGTAAAGAGATATTTTTGGGGGCCTGATTTTAGAAATTTAGATTTTTGTCTTGGCTATTTAAATCTTGACATAGTCTTTTAAATTAAAGATGTTAATGTAAAAAAGTATTATAACTATTCTCACAAATTTCATGTTATTAAATATTTAAAAAATGAAGTTGTGAGTGAAAAAAATTGAGAAGAAAAAATAAATATTTTTTTTAATAATAAAATATTTAATTGATATCATAAACTTCAAGAATAGAGAACTACTATTGTATCACATAACCAACCAATTAGCCATCTAATACTGGTTATTACATAGTTATTAATTATCATTAGCAAGAAGATTATCTAGGTCAACTTACAGATTGCTCATATGAGTTTTAATGCAGTGATTGTAATAACAAACAATACAATTATAATATAATACAGAGGTCACTATCAGTGAAATAAGGGTTTGAATCTAAAGTTTATCTTTTTTAGTCTTCTCCTTATTAAATATACTTATCATTGTTAAAAATAAAATGATTTGCATGAAAAAAGGAATTGTATTTTTTCATTGACTTTTCATATTTAGCATTAATTCATAAATCATTTTGCACATTTTTTTGTTTGAAACTTTAGTAAAAATATTAATTTTTAAAAATGAATTAGCATGCATATCATTTGATAATTTTTTTGAAAAAATTTTGCACTGCAGTAGTTTTAATTGTATTTTATATGAATATTATTTTGATGCTAAATTATAGTAAAGTTTTCATTTTTTCTCTCGTGTGTCATAGTATCAGCTGGGAAGAGAACCCGCTAACCCGGGAAGTAAAGTTATTTTAAGTTTTTTCCCCACTTCTTTGTAATGTTAATTTTACTTAACATATATTTATGTTTAATACAGAAAATAATTTTTAATTGTGTTACTTAATAATATACTATAATTTGAATCAAAATACTAATAAAAATACAATATAATTATTATGTATACAACAATTCTTTACTATAAACACAATTAGTATAAAAAAATCTTTTACATTTCTTTTATAATGATTATCAAAATACTTATCCAGTGAATAAAATTCAAAGATATGTATATAAACTTATTTTATATGTGAATATATATATAGAGTCAGTCAATAAAGAAATTTGTTTCGAACAATTTTTAAAAAAAAAAGTGCGGAGGAGGGGGGGATATAAAAGGAGATATAAATCATTTGATTTTAAATGACAAATTAGAGGAAAATATGAAAGAAAAACATGATAAAAAAAATTTAGATATGATATATACTAAACTATATAAACGGGTAAATATATTTATGATATATGTTTTGGATAGATCCTTCACACTGTGAATAAAATAAACTGTATTTTTTAACATTAAGGATAGAAAGGGTGTCGTTTCACTAACTGATAAATCATATATATATATATATTATTTAAATAAACTCTTAATTTAAATCTGAGTTTTTAATAATACACAATGTACAAAGTTTATTTTAGAGAATATTTGCAGTATCATTAAGATTTTTAATGTTTATTTTGTTAATATAGGAAGTCAACTTTATACTGATCAGATTTTATAATTAAATTTGTTAGATTAATAATAATACTCATATATATACTGATTTCAGTTTCTATGAAGACAGTTTATATTAAACTAGAAGTTTTTAATTAAATTAACATTGAAATTTTTTATGTTTACAAAAAGAAATGAATATATTTAATTAATTTAAAAATTTAAATACTGTACTGCCTTAGATAGAATGCTATTGCGTTTTATTTATTTATAGAGTTTATTTTTTAATATTCTAACTTATATAGAAAAAGTAATGAAAATATAATTTGTTGAATAACGTTTTATTAATTTTATAATTTAAATCTACATAGGTACTAATTTATAATGTATTATAAGAAAATACTTTTGATTCATATACATTATGTGTGTGTGTGTGTGGTGTTGTCTTCTTTAATTAATTAGATAAAGATTGATTTTAAATGTAATTGTTGTTCATGTAATTAAAGGATGGAAGTAAAAATAATTAAATGATTATTTGATTAGAAAATTATGATATTAGAACACTAAATTCATTAATTAAACTGGAAATCTTTTGTTTTAGAATATACCACAACACACCATATTCAGCAAAATATAGTAGACATACGCAATTTACTGAAAGTGACAAACTAAATTTGATTCGAAGAACTTTTAGCTTTTAACAACTTTTAAAATTTTTTTTGATGAGATACATTATATGAAAAATCCCAAAATTTAATTCAGCACTCACTTATTGAGAGAAATCACTAACATTTTTTAACGACTTACTAAAATCATATATATTTAATTCTAATATGTTAATTCCAACAAAATTTCTATAGATGTCAGGATAATTCAAAATGAAGCAAGATTATTGGTTTTTATACTGGGTTTGGAAAAAGATATGGGGAATTTAAATATAAAGGCTGTAGAGTTGACAAAGATTTTGTTGTGGAAATGGGATGGAGCAAAATATGGGAAAAATTAGATTGGGGAATGTTAAATTAAATAGCTAATAAGTTTTTCTTGGTATAATTGCTGAGAGATTCTTGACTTCGTTTAAGAAGAAGCTACAGTACATCACATCACATCACAACTCAAAAGACTTTAAATTGTTCCTTGATGTTCTTGCATTCTTCCTTGAAAATCTCAATCTTTATGATATTTCTTCAAGAAAATATTTCGAATGGCTACAAACTTGATTTCTTTTTATAAAGGTACTAAGCTTCATGATTAGTTTTGCCAATAATTTTGTAATACTTATTAAAAAATCAAAAATATTATTTATTAAATTATCTATTTTGTAAATGAATATTTTATTTTTAAAAATAGCAAGTTATATTTTTCACCATAACTTTTACACACTGAGGTTAACTCTCAATATAGTAGAGTTTTGTCTCTGTGTTAAATAGTTTATGTAAGCATAAAGAATGGTGATCATGTGATGTTTAGTGATTCATAACATTTACAGTGCAAATTACAATGAGAGCTAATACTAACACATCATCCCTGACAGTCTGTTAAAATACATTACAGTACTGTAAAAATAATTCATAAATTTTAAACCTTTGTGGCATAATTTGGTAGATATATCTGATATTGATATTTATTCATTTACATTTTTAAAAACAATGTCAAATACAAAAGATTTTGTTCACTTTCTGAAATGAAATTGTTTCTCTTGACCATTGATAAAGAAAAACATTTAATATTTTGATTATGAGACTTTTTTTCAATATTTGCACAAATCAAATGTAATTTTTTAAAATTTACTTTGCTTTTAAACAAAAATTGTTTAATATAAAAATTAGCATGGAAGCTTTCAGTCAGGAAAAACAATTCAAACTGTCACAGTATTAGAGGGCTAAAACTGTCACTTTATCATTGTGGTAAAACACACAGCTGCATTTTTTGTGTTTCTATCTTTTTTTTTTATAATTGACTGCTAATAATGATAATGAGACAATCAGATAAATACATTTTTCATTTCTTGCTTTTTCTGGACTATGAATATAAAATTAATGTCTTGCACATGTAAGATTTTTCTATTTGGCACTACTAGTTTAGCTCTAATTAAAGCCTATGTAACTATTTGCAATTAGATAGGTTTACTTAATCTTCAGTAAAACATAACCTGTAAAATTTGGAATCATTTTCAATATTTGATAAATTAAAAATGAAGCTTATTAGTTTTTTTTCATCCCATAACCAACTTAACTGTTCATCTAGTTTTTATTGTAAAAAATAAGAAGAAAAGACATTAAAATCCCGATCATTAATTGATTAATTTTGTGATTATTTTTTATTTGCCATTTATTATAAAAAGCTTCTGAGAGACTATAAATTGCAGTAGTTTTTTTTATCTATCCATCTTATATATATATATATATATAATGGTCAGGAAAGATCTGAAGTTAAATCTTACAGTCTTACCGTATCTTCCATACAGGGCGCCACTAGATTACTCGAACCTAGAAAATTTATAGAGTAGACAGATATGCGCTGTTAAGATCACGACCACCAGCCCAAGTCACTAGTTCATGGAGTAGCAGAGATTTAAAACATTTATTAAATATATTTCTTTTAATAAAGAATAATAAAACCAATTACTGTCAGTATCAATAACACAAAAGATTTTAGTTATGTATATATAAATAACAACACACAAACTTAATAAAATTATAATTATTATATAAAAAAAATTATGTTTTATTTTGTTTCATTATTATTATTTTATTTGTGTTTAACTTTAATTTTTAATCTTAGAATGTTGAGTATAGACGAGCCACCTAGACGATGCACTCAAAAGATTTTCAAAACATTTGACTCCAGGCTAAAAGTCAGCAGACACACCAATGCTCACTTCCAGATATATATCAGCAATCAATGCAATGTGAACGTGTTAGCATCAAATCACATAAACAGGAATGTGCATCTGAAAAGTGTGATATTATTTGAGGAAACATGTCCTTTGCCAGTACAGGAATCAATATCTGTCTGGTGAAGATATTATACATGTAATATAATAAAGAGAATAATGCTACGTATGGATGGGAGCATGGTTTATCTTACCGGCTTATCATTCCAATCCACAGAGCTGGAATGGGTCAATGGTGCAGGAAATATGTCTGCATCCATTGCAATGATATGACTGCCTCTTTGGGGTCATGAATTCAGTTGGGCTCATTGCCCTTATGTGCTAACACACTTCACATTACATTGATATAAATGTCCATATATCTCTCCACCAGCATTGACACAACTACAAAACAAATAATCTGAAATCATACCCCCTTAAAACTAACATATTTAAATGAGGCTAAGCAACTAACCATACTCAACGTACATTTAAGTCAATTTATTAATTTAATTCTAAAAAAAAATCTATTCAATATTTTAAATCATTTTAAAATGCCACATTATGTTTAACTTATTTTTTTACCACAAATACTATTTTTTAACCTATTTTTAACATTTAACAATGCACAAATAATGATGCGTATATCTTTCAATTTTACATTTGCAATCGCAAACCCCTACCCTATTACAAACAGATCTTATTAAGCATGAATAATAAAAAAAAAACAATACATATTTTTAAGAGATTATGTTTTAACTGTAGATCAGAGTTTAAATTTGCACAATTTATAAAAAAAAAAAATAAAGTTCAGGCTTGCTCAGGAAAGAAAGTCTATAGTTCATTTTAAAAGCAAATAAAGTTCAAAGATTTTAAAGTTTAAGAGAGTTTATATTTCATTTTATCATTTATAAATCTATACTTTCCTTTGTCCATGCTTCACGATGAAGATCTGAATTTCACAATGGCCTTGCTCTTGTGGACAATGACTATTTATGAAGCTTGATGAGTATTTCTGCATATGGCACCAGTAGTTTGATCCTGGGTTCCATGAATGATGAAAGCTGCCTTTGGCTGGCCAAACCGAAGGAAGCACGATAAAGCTGATTACATTCTTGGTGATGGTGTTAATGGCTTTTTAAATTTTTATTTTTACTTTCAGCAAAGACAAATGAGTTTAAACTTTAATTCTCTGATTCTCTCTAATTAATTATTGTTTTGGATTTTCTTTTTATAATTCTCAGGCACCTTATCTCTGAAATGCAGGATTCATCAAACATATTCCATATCTCTATTTCATTGGTTCATTGAGTTTGTAGTAGATTTTGGGTTTGTGGCTACTTGAATTTTTCCACTGAGATCTGTGTTTATATCTTTGGGCAGGAAAAACAAGCCTTTTGTTTCTATTCTTATCTATTTCATAAACATCTTGTTAATGGTCATTTTGTCCTAAGGATCTGTTTGTAATTTTTATTTTTCAGATTAAAAACCTCTCTTTGTTATTTTTAAAATCAAAAGGTTTTTTTTTATATATTTTATTTAAAGATTAGAATCTTTGTTTGATTCTATAATTTTTTTAAAGCTTATTTTATTTTAATATTTCAATCAAACATATTAATAATTCGTTATTTGTGCATTTTGAAAGTTTGTGCATTTAATTCAGTATTAGATACTTACAAAAAAAATCAAGTTTTAAAATTTAAATATATATATATATATATTGTACCGGTATAAATTTTAAAACTTGATTTTAAGGTAAATATATATATATATATATTTCAATATATATATTGTGACCTTTTATTTAGGTTCCTGTATTAAATAATACAAAATTTTAAATCATAATAATATATTTAGCATTTAAATCTTAATAAAGTGACTTTAAATAAAAAAAAAACTGTTCTTGATGCACTAGGAAATCTGCTTGAGTGGAGATGAGATTTTAAACCCAGTGTAGGCTTTTACTAGGGATAAAATAATAATTTTATAAGTATTATTATTAATTGGGAGATAAATATTGCTATTTTTATTATTGTTGAATAGCAATTGAAATAAATAAATTAAATTTGTAAATCTTGTAAAATGAATTGTTATAGTTATTCCTTAAGTATATTTTTTTTGTAGTGAATCCAAAATGATTTTGAATATAATGAGTAGTTGTTTAAAATGAAGGTAGAGGGGGTAATAATATATTCACACTAAGGTTATTGGTCAATTTATTACCACAATGTCTTGTAAAACAAGCTATATATAATTTAACAAAGTTGTAGGGGGATTGATTAAGAAAAAGAGAATTAGAAACAACAGACTTGGATTTTACTCTTATAAAATAAGGAAAAAAAAGCTGAAAAATCAGAAAAATTTGGAATTAAATTGAATAAGGATTATAGTATATTGTTATCTAAAATAATGGAATAGAAATCTTCAAACCTTGCTATCATTTTAAACACCATTTTTCATCAATTCATGGTTTTAGAAGTTATACTGGAAAGGAAATGGAAACCCAATGCATCATAACTTACTCTCATAAATATTGCTTCAAACCCAGAAAAATTCCAGAAAAAGTAAGCTTTTGCTTTTATTTTGTTCATATTTTTAAAATCTCTTCTTTAAAAATGACACACGAATTATTTACAGTTAAAATAAAGAGCTGATAATGTTTGTTTGTATTTCACGCTACTCTTATTATCCAGCAGAACAATATTGTGCTTGTAAATTAAAATTTCAAGAAAAAATAATTGAATATAATGTTGAAGAAAAGTATTATGATATATATAGTAAATAAATCAAAAAAGTCATGTTTGAAATCGTCTAAAGTTTAATAAAGTAAAAGGAAAATGTATAAATTTATTGTTTATTCTTACTAAGAAATAAAAACTCATCTGCAAATTTTGTTTTTAGCGCGAACTTGTGTAATGATAGAAATGAATGATTACAAATTAATTAAAAATGCTAAGGGTATCGTATTTATAATTGGATAAATTCTTTTTGATATTGCTAAATAGTTATTACTTTGTCAATGGAAATATAATAAAATAAATCTTTACTTTTAAAATTTTACAGTGCAGCACGTATAAATAAGATTTTTAAAAAATGTCTGATAAATGTCCCAATTACTTAAAGTGTTACAAATATTACCATAGGGGAAAGAATAGAATCAATAAAGAATTTTAATAAAAAAGTTAAATATGTTAATTGCAATAAAATTCTAAAGTAATTTTCAAAGAAAATTATCTGGATTAAAACGTAAAAAAAACGATTTTAGTTATACTCCACTTGAAACATTTACATCTTGTCTCACTATGTTAATATCGAATAAATCAATAAAATGTATTTAAAAAGTTTGTTTTAAAGATTATAAAAACCTATAAAGTTATTAAGGAAAATTATCTAGAGAAAAATAGATAAACCTATCTTTTTAAGTATGCTACACTTGGAAGTGTGAATTTTAATTGTCTTATTCATTATCAGTATAGAAACTAATAAATTATTTATTTTTTTTGCCTTTGGAGAAGTATTGAATATAGCCTTATTATGCATCAAACAGGATAATAAAATGTATATGCATTATCTGAGAATGTTTACTCATCATAATATCAGTTCTTATCATTTTAACTCACAAGGATGAAATAACTTGGAAGAATAGGATAAAATTTAATGAAAAAAAAATCTTTTATTTTTTTATTATTATTGCTGTGTTAGTTTATAATACTTAAGTCATGTGTTATTTGGGAATTTTGTTTTTAAACATATGTGTTTTATTGTGGTATAAAATATATATTGAGTTAAAGAGAAAAAGATGTGTAAAATATATACCTCTATTACATGTATTTTTATTTTTCCAGTTAAGGGAAAACATGATATTATATATATCATTCATCTAGACAGAGAGGAATAGAGATTTATTTCTCATATTTTTAACAGATTTTAATATTTTATTAAAGGTGAACAAACAGATATTTTGTCAAAGATACACTACAGACCAATTATTTTCTTATATAAAAGAAAAATTGATCTAAGCCCTTTTTCAGTTCTTAATTTTGTATAGAAATGAACTTGTCCACTTTGAATATAAATGCAGGTGGATCTTTATTGTTTACATGCATTGTGCTCACTCTAACAAAGGTATAATTGTCATTTTAAAATAATTAATGATCATTTAACATATATTTTGGTTTGCCTATTAATACATTAATAGTTCTGCATTGTGAAATGGAATATGTATATTTTCACTTGTATTGTTGGTGTTATGCCTTGCTATAATATTGAAAATGATCTGTGATAGGTTTTTAGTTGATAAGTAAGTTCCATCTACTATGGCATCAAATAAAATAATATTATTAATAATATTGAGCATGGGCTGAGAGAGAATCATCCATTTCTAATTCCATGAGAGGATAGTATGGTCGAGGCTGAGTAATAATTTATGCGTAGTTAGCATAATTCATCCCAAAAGAGGTTATTCATGGTCTGAATTTTTTTTCATGATGAGGCAAATCCCACATGTGTATACCCATAGAGAGGTAGTAGAATTAGCCATTATAGTATACAATTGTCATGTCGTTATAGAGCCTCCCTTTTATTGTTAGATCCCTCATGAGGATATAGAGTTAGTTTTCCACTGTGTATGGTGAAGCTTCATATTTCAAAATCATATGGCAAGGATAAAATAATGTTGGATTAAGGAACACTTGTCTCTCTGTAGTGTTTGCCTGATTGAAATAGTGTTTTATGATGTTGTAGAATCTTCATCAGTGTATAGACAGACCAAACTCAAAACCTACTTGTAATTGTAGAACTTATAGATGTAAGAGCAAGAGATGCATGTGGGCAGTGTGGATTTATCTTCATTAAGTAGTGATTTGCCAATGGATGAGTAAGATCAGTTAACTATTCAATGATTAGGTTGTGGACATAAATCATGTTTTAGTGACATGTGTGTATTTGACTTTTGATATACATTCCTGCCTTGATATACTAAACTTATTCATCTCAAATTTTAATCAATTATTAATTGCGTGGAGTAGGATAATTGCCCTTATCATATTCTGATAAAAGAAATGGCTTTGGTATAATGCACTACTTTATAACTTTTGAATTCTAAATTTAAAATTTGTGCATACCTAAAGTCCTCAATATACTGTTGTTTTTTTTGTAATTTAAGTGCAAGTTCAGCTTAAATAAGGTTTCAACATTCCATTCTTTAAGATAGGCTAAACAGTAATAAGTGATCTTTGAATTTTATTGTATAAGCCAGTTGTATCATTTGCTGAGTATATAGTCAATGTGATACCAAGTGTTTTCCATCCTGGAGTTTAATTCAATGCATTGTTTTTATTTCTTGCCATGTCTCTGAATTAAAATTTGTAAATATTGTAAATAAATCTTGTTGCATTAAAAATTTATTTAGTTGTCTGTAGTCTTAATGCTAATCACCATATACACTATTATTGTTATTGCTATCGACATATCAGAAGATTATAAATTAAAATCATCATCTACCAATATAGTACTATTAACTACATTATGCTATATCATAATAATTTTGTTAAGCCTTATAATTTAAGAGTACAGCTACGACATCATCATGTAACAATTAAAATGGTAGTAACCTATAGTACATATTATTTTAAGTGATATAATAAAAGATAAACACTTAATATTGATTTAATCAGTTTAGTTGAATCCACAGAGCTATTATTCACTGATCTTGATCACATGGTTTATCATTATCTAAGAAATGAATTTGGTAAGTTATTATGTTTAGTTAGTAAAAAGTTGTTCCTATTTCTTAAATTTTAAAGTTTATAACATTTATTGAGTTTATAAGTTTTTGTGGAACTGCTAAATATAGTTGTTAATTTGAGTTTATATTGAGATCTGTTTTGTACATTCTATTTGGGTAGTGGTAAAATCCCTCTCACTGACCCAAGTATATTTTGTATAATGATTTTGAGTGTTTAAACCCTGAGAAGAATTAGTTGTTAAGTTTTAAGGTAGAATTTGAATTTGTAGTAAATTTGATAGCTAGTTATTTATTATAGTTGGACTTGAAATAGATTACTTTCAGTTTTATGAAAGTCAACAAAACTTTAAGGTATAAATTACTTCTTTTGTTGTAAAAAGTATAGCTTGTTTTAACTTCATGATAAATATTCTGGTTGTGTCAAGCTTGGAATCCCTAATTTTATTTACCATATCTTCTTACCATTTAATACAATATTAGTTTATAATCTAAGATTTTCAGTCTCCATCATCAACATTGTTTACGTTTCTTTATTTATTCATTCTCATTTGACATTAATTCATTATCATAATTAATTAATCATACATTAACTTGTATTCTTTATGATCTTAACTATTCATTAATTCTTTTTCTATCATTACCTTAATCATTCATTATTCTCATACATCTTCATTCTTTTCTCTTCATTCTTAGACTTATTTCATTCTACTATTTAATTATTACTTCTTTTCAGCATCCATTTAATCATCTACATCATAATTTACTTATCATTTCACTTATAAGTTTAATTTTATAATCATTCCAGAGATATAATTATTAGTTATTTATTAGTTTCTGAATATCAAATTTAACTCATCACATTTTGTTTGTGTGGATTTTAAAGCTGGTTTGACCAGAAGTTATTATCTTTATTAATCACCTTGTGATCTTCTTTAGATCTATAATTTCATGCTAGTTTTATTCAATACAGGAATCATTTCATTAGTTTAACCTTTTTGTTTCTTTATGCTTATAGTCTTGATAATGAGAGTATGATAAGTTACAAAGGGCGGATTTGGTGCCATGAAAATGTGCAGCCAGATTCGTATATATAATTCCAGCGTTCAAAGGGCAGGTCATAAAGGCGGATTATAGCACCAAACATGAGTCTAGATTAGTTGATGACCATAAGAGCAGGTCACAATAAATATATATTAGACTTAAAGTAATTAATGTAATGAATGCTGGTTCAGCATGAAATACATGGATTGGACATCATTTATATTTTTCACATTTATGTGGTCATGTGGGTAAAACTTTTGAAAACACTTTAATTTGCAAAGCACTTTAGTTGACTGAATATTTTTCTTGTATTTCAATCTCTTAATCATGCAGGTTTAATCCTTTTTAATCTAATTTTTAATTGAGTTATTTTGCAATTAATTCTTTGATAAGAGAAAGTTTTAAAATATTTTATCAGTTTTTCCTAGATTTAAGTATTTTTAACAACTAATACAACTTATACATTATGTAATATGACAATTAATAATTTTTTTAACATACCATACATTTAATATTTCATTTTAAACAATTTGTTCTATTTTATTAGTAGTACATTATATAATAAATATTTTTTTAATGTTTTAAACTTTGAATGCTATTTTTATTAGCATCCTCACAATTAAATAAACTCCCAACCATATGGAAAACCATATGTCCTACATTGAAATGAATAAGGTATTAGTCATTTCAATATGTAAAAAACCTTCAATAAATTGTTTTAAGAAATATCAAAACCTTTTAATATCAGATAAAATTAAATTAATAAAGTGAAGACTAAAAAGTGATGGGTCTGCATTAAAAATATGTGATAAAGTATAAGAAAGAAAAAAAATTGATATGGGAAGAAGTGCAAATTTGTAATGCTATTGCAAATTTTTTACAAATATATATTTATATAAACATATATGTATTTAATAATAATGTAGTATTCTATGCACATGTTTTAAAAACATTTATTGATGGGAGAGTGTGGGTCAATTTTATAGTGCATGTGAGAAAAGTAACTTAGTTCCACAATATTATACATGTATTAATTAATACAACATATATAATGAAACTTAAATATATTCCAAATAATGGTAAACAACTTATAATATAATCTAAATAAAAACTCATAGAAAAATATTTTTGAATATATTCATAATCATTATCAACTCAACTTTTAAAATGGAATCATCTATTACCAACCAGAGACACATGTCTATTTAAATATCCTACAATTTATTAATCCTAACATTTGCTGATTGTCTATTTATTATCTTATTTTTATATCTACTAATAAAAACTGCCTTTTTAATTTTTCTTTTTTCATTGTCTCTTTCTTGACATAAAATTTTTATCTTTTTTATATCAAAAACAAATTTAAAATTACAATTCCTATCATGACCATAAAAAACAGATTCAGTATATAACTTCACTTCATTATTACTATCACTATATATCTGTATATTTTTTAAAACACTTTTATACAACAATTTATGCTCTTTAATTCTTTTCTCCATATATATATTTAAGATTAATGAATTGTGGAATATTTAAATCGACATGTGTTTCCGTTTGGTAATAGATGATTCCATTTCAAAAGTTAAGTTGATAATGATTATGAATATAATCGAAAATATTTCTCTATGAGTTTTTATTTATATTATATTATCAGTTATTTACTGTTATTTGGAATATATTTAAGTTTTGTTATTGTATTATTAATATTAGTAGAAATTTTATTTTGTTTTGTATATATATATATATAATTCAAAGCAACATAACCTTGAAATAATATATCTCACCAGGATTTAATGTCTCATTCATAAGATGTATACCATCAGGTAGATCGTTTTATTTACTATAAAAAAATGCATGATTGATTTTTGTAACATTTACAGTTCATTTACAGTTCATCTGGAACTTAAACCCAATCTTGTATAAAATCACCAAAACCCAATATTAACAAATAAAATATGTTATTCACTTTTTACACATTACTAAATCTATTTTATAAATTAAAATGAGAAAATAAAATAAACTAATTTAAATAATAATGAATAAGAGCCCAAGCATTCTAATCGATTTTGTTTGTGCATTGTTGCTTAGTGGACATGACAATATGGTACAACTATATAGTTTTAATCCTACTTCGAAAACCTTTCATATTTACAATTTAACATACAATACATATCTAATAATGATGATGATTATCAGCTTCTCATTACATATATATATATTGTGCCCTTTTCTATAGGTCAATGATGGTTATAAATGGTCAATTGCTAAAAAAATTTAAAATTAATATTATATAGTATTTAATATTATAAATTATAAATAAGCAATAAAGGGTTAATGTAATATGTTTAATAATAAGTATTATGATGGTGGGGATTGCATCTAGTTCTATATTTTTCTAAATTATTTTTCAAAATTTTATATAATCATTTTAAATAATATAAGTAGCAAATTTATTAAGACAGATAAAAATAGACTAAACACCAGAAATGTCAACGTGACTGTCTGGAATATTTTATGTATAAGCACCAGTTTAAATTAATACTAATAATTAAAATATTTAAATAGTATATTATAGAACTGGATGGAATTGTCACACATTATAATAAAAGATAAGATTGTACATTTTATTAATTATTGTTTCAAAATTATTTAGAAGTAATTAAATTGTAATAAATAATAATTAATTTAAAAAATAATAATAGGTTAATATTTAAGTCTATTACATCATCATTTTAAAACTTTAGAAAATGTTTACAAACCAAACTAGGGAGTGACCAATAAAAAGACAGATTTTGGCAGACAAGAGAAATTGCGCCAATTAATTGTATAAACTAGGAGAACAAAAATGTGTTGACTCCAGAGCAGAGGTAAAATTTTAAGCTCTTTAAAATTTCTTTCTTTCTTCAATTATTAGTCAATTTTATTAGAATTTTTAATAAATATCTTTGAAAGAAACTAACTAACATTTTAAAATCTTTCGAAGCGAATCTAAGAATAAAATTTTAAAAAAAGTTCTCATAATAATGTTTCACTAACTCCACAGATACCTGCCAGTGGATTCTATTAAAATATAATCTAAATTTTCAATAAAAAATGGATGGATTCTTAAAACCAAGTTATAAATTTTGTAATATTTCAAAAATGTTAATGTTGTTCATTGATATAGTTTGTATAGCGTATTACTACGAAAACTGCTTTAGTGCGTGTAAAATTGATGAAAGGACATTGTGCGCAAAGTTAATGAATATAATGAAAAATAAAAATAAATATTATTCGTGTAAAAATAAATGGACAAAAAGAAATTTTATGAATTACTTTCTTTAGGATGACCTGAGCAATTACTCTAGAAATAGTTAAAGATCAAAAATGTTGTATATAAAATAATAATGAATAAAAGTGAAATTACCAAGGAAATTACTTGCCTGAAGAAGAAGAAAAAAAAATAGTTTACAGAGAAATAAATATAAAATATTGGATCCATGGAAAAACGCAATTTGGTACCGTAATGATATAAATACTTGTAGTTCTGCTAGAAATAAAGATGCATCAAAGCGCCGAGGTAATATTCGCCCAACATTAAAAACTTCGTGGGATAACTAAATAAATGTTTTTTTAATAATTTTGAATTAAACATTACAACTAAAGATCGTCTAAACAGTTAACTAAATGAACTAATTTATTTTAAAACTTTAATAATCAGAAAGGAGAACATTCGGACAAAGAAGAAAATAATAAATATTATGGGACTAACCAAGATTTACCGCCAGAAAAATATGTGATTATGGTTTAAATTATTTTCTTTATTAATTTAAGTTAAACATTGAGTTTAGATAGCAATAGGGAAACAAATACATTAATTTGCAATATAACATTATATAAAATAATATGTTTTTTTGATTTTGAATGTTTAAATAAAATTGTATGTGTGTGGAAATTTTGTGTGTTTGCGATGCTCGAGGAGAAAGAAACCCACTACGAACTCTAATAGGAAGGTAAAAGATTATTTTGGTACATTTTATGGTTAGTAATAATATAATGTATGTTTTATTTATTTAGATCAGCTGTGAATTGAATGAATGTAATGCAAAATTTTATTGTTATAGTTATTGTAAAACGCATTTTGAAAAAACAACACTCTAAAACACTTTGAGATGTAATTAGATTTTTAAAAATATGCATACGACAATCATTTAATGTATTATTAATATAGTTCAATATAACCAATGGTTATGTCATATTTTCTGTTAATTTTTCCGATTAGGATATTTAAGTGTTTTTTAATAAAACGTAGATGTCGAACCTACAGTATAATAAAGCAAGACAAATTGTTCTTATAGAATAGGGGAATGTTTTTATATTAGTGAATTTTGTTTATTGTTTTAAAAGGTAGTTAGTTTTATCAATGTTGGATACAGTGAAAATCTTGAGAGATAGTTTGGATAGTGACTTGGTAGTACATGGAGATTCGGATACCAAGATGATGTATTAAAAACTAGGATGCTACAGGGAATGGAATTATAAGTAGTTTTAGATGGTAATCAGCGTAGTTAACAAAGCCCTACGACTGTCACACATGTTGTCATGGACAGTGTTATTTTTATCTTTCTTGTGAATCTTATTAGATGTTTGGTAAAGCTGAATAAATAGCTGCCACATCGTGCTTATCGTCAGGGTTATCAGACAAGGAATGTCGGCCCTATTCACACTGTTCCATACATTTTGAAGTATATATTTTGATGAGTTATTTATCTATCTTCCCAATATCCTATACATCTTTCGCTATCTTTATCTGTATTTCTTGCAACTACATCGTTATTTGATAAGTCTATTGAAAAGAAACAATAGATATTTTTTAGAATGTATGTCATGCTGTTATTTGAAATAAGAATAGTTAGGTATTAACAAAGAGTAGATTATGATTATTGAAAAAAGATGCATATATCCTAAGAAAGGAAGGAGTCAGAGAATTATTTTAATTTTAAGAAATGAACTATAATTTGATAAAAATATACCCAAATAGAAATATACAAAAATAGTAAAAAATGATTTAACGTGTTCTTATTGTTGATTATATTTAAAAATATAAGTATTGCATATTTAAAGAATGTAATAACATTCGATGATTATAATATATGTTAAACTAAAACAGGAAATAATTAAGCTCATGTTATGGCATTATACATGAGTATGGCTTATGAATAAATGTATTAGAGTTTACGAGCATTAGATAACAAATGTAATAGGTAGTAATAATATTTGCACAATATGCAGAGTGACTTATATAGAGTTATAAGAAAATGTAATTTTCTTTAAAGGGAAAAAACCATATTGATTGTAAATTTATAATGTTTATAAATGATGTTTACCCACATATATAACTTATAATACTGTAATGTTAATATTAAAAGGTAAAGAATAGTATTACCCATAAAATAGTTAAACTAAGTAATATAATAAACTTAATGAGAAATAAATAAATAACTTATAAAAGTCTAATAATTTGAATTAACTATAAAAGAAATCTAAAAATGTATAATTTAACTTTTGTAGTGTTAAAAGAAAGGAGGATATCCCTTGTAAATAAATGTAAATAGATTTGTTTGTTTTATCTTAATTTTGATTGTTGTTAATAAAATTCTAAAATTTGTTATTAAAACTTGTGTCTGAGTTTTGTTTTCTCTACATCATTGCATGAATTCATAGGATATGTTTACCATCATTAAATTAAAGTATATAATTGTTTGCACAAAATATAAATAGAAAAGTATATTTAATCTTAATTATTTATTGATGTTTTGTAATTGAATAATTATAAAATTGCATTTGCATTATTGGTCATAAATCTATTGTTATAGTAATTTGCTAAATTATATGCTATTAGTTGCCACTTGCTTCATTTATCAGATTATCTAAACACTGTCACTTACTAATTATTTTATTAGTAAGGAAAAAGATAAACAAAGGGAGGATATTGAATTATTAATTAATTTATTATGGTTATAAATTTGCTATAAAAGAAAAGCCGTACTAGTTGGATTAAATAATGAAGATTGTGATTATTATTCTTATTGTTTTATTATTAATCTAACTTCAGAGTAGTAAATTATGACACAAAATCCCTTATCATATTTTGCTACTTTATTTTAATTTAACATTGAATAAATTTAAAAACCTGAGATTATTTTATCTGAGCTAGATAATTACTATTATTGTTGTTATAGATAAAAGATTAATACTTTAATTGTTAAATGAGTTTAGTGATTAGAAGTTGCAGAAGTCATAAGAATATTTTGTAGTTATTATATGTAATAGTAGTAAAAAGGGGGGATAGTGTTCTTATGCCATTGAGGTGGTATCCTATGGGATATTATCTCAATGCAATCTCCTTTGTCACCTTATTTCCACTTCTAATCTCCTGAATTATAGAATAGTTATTTGAGTTAGTCTAGAACAGAACCTAAGTTAATTTTTAAGAAACCTGAGCTAGTAACACATTTAATTGAATATCTCATTAATTATTAGAGCTAGAACCCAGGGAGGCGATTTTCACTATATTATATTATTTATTCTGGGAGAGGTGGAGTACACATATACACGTAATTACACGTAGGGTGAAAGGGTAGATTGTGGCATAATGTGGTAGGCTCGAGGTGTACATAGTTACACAACATAAGTAAAGGGCAGATTGTGACGGCCCAAATTTAGAGGGGCCCAATACACTGGATAGTAAGGTTATAATATATATATATATATATATATATATATATATATATTGGTAGAGTTTTAGAATAACCTGTGAATGTTATAACTTTTTTCAAAGAATCAAAAAAATCTGCTGTTAATGTAAAACATTGATCACTAAATTATGTAATGATAGTTTATTTTCAGATCTGTACAACTACACATTTGATTAAATTAGATTCAAAATCTTCATCTTTCAATTTTTAAGATATTTTCTTAAATAATTCTAAAGTTAACCTTTGAATGTAGATTAGTCAAATCCAATATTACCTATCAAAAAAAGATCAATGATTTAGAAAGCAGCTGTAAAAGTCTGGGTTGCACTTTCTTCTCCATTTATTTTCTTTATTTGTTTTCATTATGACTTCAGATATTAAAAAAAGAGGTTCTTAATGTCAAAAATATTTGAATCATATTTTCTGATCTCATATAATAATTATAAGTATTAGAATTATATATAATTACTATAATAATAATTTTTTAATCAATGTATATTTTTAAAAATCAAGTCTATATAGTAGGTAATGTTTATTTATGTAAAAAATATGTGAATATGTTGTCATATTTTTTAAAGTGTATATGTGTGCATCTATATCACATTATTCTAATAACATATTATTCAACTTAATAAATATATAAAGCTAGTAAAAATCTTTATTGTAGCACTAAATATTAAAAAACTTGGGCAAACTGCATAAAAAGATAGAAAAAAATCGCAAACTACAGTCAGCAATAATCATTAATTGTTGTCTTAGTTTCAGCACCAGAGCTATAACATTAATATATTTCTATCACATATTCTTGAAATGCTTACTGAGTATGTTATAATGAGCAATCAATATATATTATAAAGTTCTTTTATTGTGTAAAAAATAGTAATGTCAAAATCTGATTCATTCAGAATGTTTTTAATAGGTTATGACACTATCATCATCAGTAATTTTTTGGCTGCTTCTAAAAAAAGCTGCATAATTTTTAATTAAAAATGATATCTTTTAAAGGTTGAAAATTTAATAATTCTTATATAATAAAAGAAATCATGTGGTCGGTTGCTTAACATATATTTCAGCTTAGAGTAATAGGTGTCCATTAATAAGAAAAGTTGTCTAAATTATAACTAACATTAAATGAATGTAACATTTTAATATCATAGGAGGATAATTTGCAATCATTTTTTTCATATTGGCACCAAAAAACCGAGAAACAAAAGAAATTGATTTTATAAATAAGAATACATTGTATATGAGTTTGTATTTATTCATTTATTTTTGCAAAAAAAACCAGTAAAAGTCGGGAGCATTTCACATGATTATACCCAAAATTGTTGTATGAACTTATTAACAATAATTGTCTTATTTCAGTGCAAAAAAAAATATAGAAAAACTACTCAATTAGGAATTTTTTGGAATAACGTCGTGAGTCATCAGAAGAAATCAAACTATTACTATATGTCTGAGCTATTAGAAAAAATAAAATAATACTTTTTAATTTATAATATGTAATAGTATTTTCAAATTTAAAATCTAAGTGGTAAAATATTTCAAATTATCAATAAAACATCACATGACTTTTTCATTTAACTGACATGCTTTCAAAAACAGTTTTTTATCCTATTGGGAACCATTTAATATAAACCTGAGTAGACAATTGAAACTTAATAATAATCTTATAATTTTTAAATTATCTGATGACTGCAAATATCAGAAAACAGTCTGGGGATGTGGATAATAATGGGTGGATTTGAATTAGCATGAATAGAACTATGCTTGAGTGCTTTGAAATAATTTGTCTTGCGTTGTTAGCCGAGAGGTATCGCAACCACCATGCAAGCAAGTAATTGTTTGCAGATGGTTGTGGATTCGCATCTTGGCTGATACTATGACATATGGAAAAAAAAATAGTAATTTAAAAAATGTTTACATTATTTGATTGAATATTCAATAATTTATTTATATACTTTTAAGTCATTATGTCATTTTTTCATATTTTTCCATATACATTTTTTTAACGATTCTACTTTATTTTCTTAGGCAATGGTGATTTCTATTATTACTTGTGGTCATTTAGTTTAAATAATTATTACTTGATAGTTTTTTGTAAAAGCAAATTACTGGAATTACTTGATACTTTGTTTAGCATGCTTTTTTTTGTTTTAATTGTTTATATCTCTGAGTTACATTTACAGAGGGGTTTTTTTTTTAAATCTTTTGGCAGATAAAAATCCTAAAATTTTCCATCACCCTATTTGATATCTTAAGTCAAGCCAATAGCATTGAATGCTTTTAATAAATTGTACAAGGTACAAACAAAAAACTGTAACTTTATTGTTATTTATAAAATATTTCAAGAATTTTTTTATAATTTCAGAGTATTTATATTTGGAGGTATTATTTAATAAATCAGTATACTACATTTCACTTCTCACTGTGGAACCCAAGCTACATAAAATTATTATTATACTATCCTATATTTATCTTCCAATGACTTTCCAAATTTTATATTTTTTCATCTGCTATTCAATAAATTATTCTAGTGTTTTGGTGCTCATTCAATGTTTTTTTCACAGTATTTTTTTTTTTTTTTTAGAATGTGGCTTAGCTTTCATATCCATTTCTTAATTAGATAAATTATTGTAAGATGTGATTTATTACAACACATTAAAATAGCATGAAAGCATATGCTGCTAACTATTTTATATTTTAAGTTTTTGTCACCCCCCCCCCCAAGACTCTCATCATTATAGAAAAATACATTTATACTAATCTTAAAAGTTACTAATTTTATTTTAATTTTAGTTGTATTGCTTAAAATATTTTCTGTGAAATGATAAATACACATCAATCTTTATGTATTGTTTTAATATTTTTTTTTAATTAATCTTTACAAGAATACAATTCTGACTTTCTTCAATCACATCAGTATCAGTTTTGATTTATATATTATAAAATTAATAACTGCAGAAAAGAGTTTTTTATTAATTGAAAGGAGTCTCTAAGCAGAGCAAATTCCTAATGTTCATTCTTTATGTTCATGTTATGGCCATTCTAATTACTAGGATGATTATTGATACCATATAAGAACATGCATGGCAATTCACCAACAAGTATCAGATAGCATGATGGATTTATTAATTTTTAACTCTGAGCTTAAGATCAAAACACTCCATGCTCTTTTTTTCCATTTGCCTGTTAGCTTTTAACTCAAATATCATTTGAGCTTTCTTAAAAGCAGAATGGATGTCTGTGCAAATGATTTTTCTCTAATAGATATTTACAATCATGACAAACAAAACTATATTATGGCTCTTATTACGACGAGGCTGTAAAGTCATCAGCCAATACAGTGATAAGCAACTAAAAGTGGATGGTTCTAAAAATCTTCTGATTGCAGATTCTGGCTGCCCCATGATGATCTTCTATTTATATACCACAAATGCAGATCACTGTCAAGTGAAGGAAAATTGCAAGAATATGAAGAAGAAAAATATAATATTAAATGGGACATTATTGAACTTATGTGAGGTTAGAAAAAAAATGAGAAGTCAATTGATTTAAAAAGTGTGCATTTATTATACTACAAAGGCACAAATATTGAAAATATAAGTGGAATAGGATTCATTATAAATAAAAAGTAAAAGAATTACATTGTGTAGAATGGAGATATACCAAATAGAATGGCATGATTAGTTTATAAAAAAATGCAGAAAATTCAAGTTTATGCTCCAACAAGTTCTCATGATGAAAAAGTAGAGAATTTTATATGGATGTACACAATGCTATTGATTAAATCAAACATTTTAAAATTGATATGGTTAGACATTAATGCTAGAATTGATAAACAATTGAAGGATGAAAATGTTGTAAGTAAATTTGGATATGATTATAGAAATGACAGGACAGACGTTTTTGGTGTTCACAGGAAAAAAAAAACTATATTATGAATTTTTTCTTTGAAAAAAATACTTAAGAAAAATGAACATGGAAGCATTCAAATGAAGTTGCAGCAGAATTGGATTATATTTTACTTACAGAAAATATGCATTTCAAGATTATAAGTGATCATCCATTTGTAAAATGTAAAATACAAACTAATGCAAAACTAGAGTGACAAAAATTATTAAAAAAACAATATTTACTCTTTATATTCTTAACTTTCAGAAGTATTCCAATAAATTCAAGTTAGAACCTGAAAATCATTTTAAAATATTATCAGATTTTCAAAATGGTTCAGATTTGAATAAAATCAATAAATGATAACTGATATACACTTTTAACTACTGCAATAAAGATAACTAACACAAAAAAACAGCAATTGGTTAATAAAATTTCTGCTGAGGCCAGACAATTTATAAAGAAAAAAAAGAAATACATAAAAATAATCCATTAAAAAGGATTGAATATTTAAAATTTTATAAAGTGATAAGAAAGAAAAAATAATAACATGTAATTGTGAATTAGCAAGTAATGCTGTAGAAGAAAATAAAAGTATCAAAAGTGTAAAACAACATCTTGGTTTTGATAAGAAATATAATTTTGCAATGAGAAGAAAAAATGGAATTATTACAACAAAAAGAGATAACATCATTAAGTATAATGAATAGTTCTATGAAGAATTACATAGTATGATCACTATTTCTTATGATAGCACATTACTGGTATTAAAACAGGCAAAACTCTCCATACAGTAGTGCAACACAGTGCTAATCAGAGTAATCGATAGTTGCCAGAAGGCTTATGTATAAAATCCCTCTTTAGTGCCTACTCATCCAATATCCCCAGACTAGTTTCTGGATTGTGGTCTTTGTTAGTGAGAAGCTTTGAATCTGAGAGCACTGCATCTATATCTTAGGATCTAATGCAACCCTCCAGCAGCCACCTTTTATCTCCATTTAACTACAAAACTATGAGTCTTAAATTGAAAATGTCTTAATGTTTTCAATCCAAGCCCATTAACTTATATAGTCATATGGTCTGAATCCAGTTAAGTACCCATACATTTTGGTGTCTTTGACTCTTTAACAACCATAGTGACCACTATCCTATTAGCCAGGATTGGTGTTAAACCACTAAACATCATACGATCACTATTTCTCATGCTAGCGCATTACTTTTATTAAAGCAGGTAAAACTCTCCATACATTAGTGCCACTCAGTACCAGCAGAGCAATCAATGGATTTCAGAAGTCTAGTGCCTATTCATCCAATATCCCCAGACTAGTTTTTGGCTTGTGGCCTTTGTCAGTGATGAGCTTTGGATCTGAGAGCACTGCACCTAGATCTTAGGATCCAATAGGATAGTGGTGGCTATGGTTCTTAAAGAGCCAAAGACCCCAAAATGTATGGGTACTAAACTGGGTTCAGACCCATATGACTATATAAGCTATTGAGCTTAGATTGAAAATATTATGTTTTCAATTTTATTCTCATAGTTTTGTAGTTAAGTAGAGATAAAATGTGGTTGCTGGAGGGTTGCATTAAATTCTAAGATCTAGATGCAATGCCCTCACATCCAAAGCTCCTCTGTCAAAGGCCACAAGCCAGAAACTAATCTGGGGATATTGGATGAGTAGGCACTAGATAGGGATTTTATGCACAAGCCTTTTGGCATCCATTGATTACTCTGGTTGGTCCTTAATGGCACTACTGTATGAAGAATTACATAGCAATAAAAAACAAGAAAAAGGATAATCTATTACTACATCTAGATTGATTATGATGAATTAGAAGAAGTTAAGAGTTACAAATACCTTGGTCAGATTATTAATACAGATGTAAACATAATAGAGGAAATTAATCATAGAATTAAACTTGGTTGGAGTGCTTTTGGTAGAAATAACTTGATATTAAAAGGAAATATGCCTATGTGTTTGAAAAGAAAGGTTTTTAACAAATGTGTTTTACCAGTTCTTACTTATGGATCTGAGACTTGGACACTTAATAGAAGATCAATACAGAGACTTCAGACCACTCAAAGAAGTATGGAGAGATGTATGTTGGGAGTAACAAGAAGAGATCGAAAACGCAATGTATGGGTAAGAGAACAAACAGGTGTTACTGACCTCATTGAAAAAATTAAAAGATTGAAGTGGAGTTGGGCTGGACATATTGCTAGAAGAGATGATAATAGATGGACAATTGAAATTTTAAACTGGATTCCAAGAGATTGTAAAAGACCCAGAAGGAGACCACATGTAAGATGGATGGATGAAATAAGAAAATGTGTAGGGGTGATGTGGAGAAGAGAAGCTAAAGATCGGAGAAGATGGATTAAACTTGGAGAGACCTTCATCCTGCAGTGGATTGATAATGGTTGATAATGATGATGATGATGATGATGATTACTACATCTTCTGAAATTCACAGGATTTTGCATTAAGTTGAGATATGCAATTAAATCTATGAAGAAAGGGAAAGCTATAGATAATGTTGGAATTATAATCAATATTAGAAAATAAGTATGTAGAAAAGTTGAAACATACTAAATATCTAAATGAATGGAAAAGTGCATTATTAATAGTAATATTTAAAAAAGATAAAAAGATATTAGATATTATAGACCTATCAGTCTTTTATCAGTTCTATACAAAATTTGTGTCATTATAATTACAACTTGTCTATAGTTAACATTCAATTTTAACTAACCAAAATAACAATCTGGATTTAAAATTGCTTTTAGTAAAATGGAATATCTCCAAGAATTAAGAGAAGTTATAGAAAATGCCTATAAATATGAATTACCATTATGTTTTGGATTTGTAGATTATGAAAAGGAATTTGATAAGCATTTCTTGAGTGATTAAAAATTGGATCATCAACAAACCTAGAATATTATTATGTTCTGAAGAATATTAATCCAAATACAACAACAGTGATAAGATACTAAAAATATTAGATTAAGAAGGATTAATAATAGGATGACTTCATATAAATTTTTACAGCAGTTTTGCAAGCAGTATTTTATGGATTAAAATGAAAAGCCAAGAGAGTAAAAGTAAATGGAGATATTTAAATCATCTAAATTTTTCAGATAATGTAACTATTTCTGCAAATAATGCTTTAGACCATCAGGAAATGGTGGAAGAGTTATTAGATAAAAGTATGAAAGTAGGACTAAAAACAAATGCTAAAATAACAATATCCATTGGAAAAAATAAAATAAAGATTGATAATGATGAATTAGAAGAAGTTAAAAATCACAAGAGATGGCAACATAATAGATGAAAATAATTATAGAATTAAATTTGTATGGAGAGGTTTTGGTAGAAATAACTTATGCATGTGAAAAAGAAAGTTTTTAATAAATATGTTTAGCTGCTCTTACTTCTGGATCTGAGACTTGGACACTTAACTGAAGAACAATGTAGAGAGTTCAGACAATTTAATGAAATAAGGAGAGACTTGTGATAGGAGTACAAAGAAGGAATCCAAAACAAAATACATTGGTGAGAGAACAAACAGATGTTACTGCCATCATTAAAAAAAGTAGAGACTGGAGTAAAGCTAGAGTGGACGTATTGCTAAAACACATGATAGTAGATGGATAGTTGAAATCTTAAATTGGATTTCAAGAGATTGTAAAAGTCCTAGAAAGAAATGGCATGTGTGATGAATGGATGAAATAAGAAAGTGTGCTGAGGTAATATGAATAAGAGAATCTCGAGATCAGAAAAACTGTATTAAACTTGCTGAGACCTTAATCTTGAAATGGGTCGTTAATAGTTGAAAATATTAAAATTAATAATTTTCATTTTTACCTATTGTGTCTTATTAAACAATATTTATTTAATTATAAAATCTTGAAACTTTTTAGTACATTTTATTCTACTTTAACGAATGCAAATTAATCAATAAGTCATTGTAGAAAGTTTATGACCTTATCAATTAATGGCAGTTAGTTAATTTGCTATGCTCTCAGAGAAGTCTCTATTGTTTTGATTTCGTAAGATTTGTTAGCGTAATGCAAATGATAATCATATTTTTAACCCAAAAAAAAAAATTAAATTTTAAATTATCCTTGACAGAATAATATATATATAAGTATTTAATTTATTAATTAAAATAATTTGATAATTGTTTTTAATTATTTTATTATTAATTGGTAATTTAATTCTTTTTAAAATGGTATGAGGTATGATAATTGCTTTGGAAATCATTTTCATTTGTGACATTTCATTAATTTCTGGTTTTAAAAAATTGAATTGTTTTTTTAGAAAATTATTTTTGTTAGATGATCTGATTCGCCGTCTATATGTTTTTTTTTTTTTATTAAAAAAAAAAGTTGTTTTTTTTTTATTAAAAAAAAAAAACTTCTTTTTTTTAAAAAAAAATTAATAAAATACATTATCTGGATTTAATATTGCTATAAATGAAATATTTTTATTTTTTGACTAATTATATATTAATTCATTGTATAATAAATTTAATCTGGTACTGAAATTTGTTCAATCTTTCATGGTTGCTTTCTTTTTTACCTCTGTTGATTCAATCACCATCAATAAATATATATCTGAAAATATTTGCTTTCTTCGCTTTCTGCTTGAATTAGAGTAGATATAAAAAATATTATGCAGTTTAATACAATAGCAAAATGATCGAATCGTGAGCTAACAATTACGTGCTAAGAGAAGTCGGAAAAAATATTAGTTTGGTTAATAAAGTAGAATTATTGTTTATCAGTCATCAAATTGGAGCTTGATCCTCGATAATTGATTTTAAAATGTTAGCAACTTTTACCTCACAATATTACCACATAACGGAGCCACAAGCGTGTCAACAATGGGAATGCCAAATCATCAAAATAATTAATACAATTTACATTTAATAAATATAGTTTTACTTCTCAGTATTATGTAACAAAAAAAACATTAATTTATAATTGTTAATAAAAAAGAAGATATAAATTAATATTAAAGTTTATCGGCTTAACATTTTCGAGGATCTATGCCTCATATTCATAGCTGGATCCTTGAAAACATTAAGCTGATAAACTTTAATATTAATTTATATCTTCTTCTTTATTAACAATTATAAATAAATTTGCATTTAAATAAATCTGTTTAGATTTCCGAATTACTCTTTTATTTGAATGAAAGAGAATTAATTTTTTACTTAGTCTTATGACAATTGTTCAAAATATGTTAATTTATCATTGCACTCTACCATACAGACTGGTGCCATTTTGCTCCAATAAATAAGAAAAATTGTATATAAATGAAAATGTTTAGATACTAAATATTATATAATCTACCATTGTACTTAACTAAACGGACTAATGCTATTTCACTGCGATAATTAATAAAATTTATATGTAAATGAAAATGTTTACATTTCCTAATTATTTTTATTTAAACATCCTTATTTATATAAAGGATGGCACATTGTTATTAATAATTTATTTAAAAATAAACATTTAAAAAATATTGCTTCATAATAATTATATACCACACCTAATTCAGTTTATCAATTATATTTTATAAGCTCTTCTATTGTGAGTGTTGGTATAGTATAGTGTAAGAATGTCAGATACTGAAACATGAGATCTGGGCAATGATTCCAGTGCAATCCTATAAACTTTTTTGTAATATCAATATTGTCATTTTTCTTTTTAATTCCAATATTATCTTCTTTTTTTTTAATACTTATATTATTTTTTAATATATTTTATGAATCTGCTTTTCCTTGGATTTTGACTGTCATGGAATTTGTTGTTAGTTAACTAAAAACTTATAACTGATCCATACTATTACCCAAATATATGTCAGTCCAAATCCAAAGAATACAGAATTAGTAAAAAAACATTTAAAAAAAAAGATATTATTGTGAGCATTTCATTAAAATGATATTATTGCTTAATACTACTCTAGTGATTGTAACAATTATATGACATTACTTGAAACCAATCTATTGGGAAAGAGCTTACCAAATTTTTATTCTTTATCTATAATAGTGGAAGAAACCAATTATTTGATTATTACTTTGTAATTATTATCACAATGGCTTCTAAAAATTGAATAAACAATGTATATATGAAATTTTTTTATCTTAAGTAAAAGTAAGACAAATCCATAACTCCTGGATATTTTACTGTATAGCATGACTAAGTTATTATATTGAAATAATTAGCATACAAAAAATTTAAATTATGAAGTAGTGTAAATATCTTATTATTGAGAATACTTGAGAAACTAACTTTTAATGAGTTGTGCATGAGATATTCTGAATGAAACAAAGGAGCAAGCAAGAGTTATTTTTAACTAACTAATTATTATGTAAATAAAGAGATAAAAGTGTAAATAATTATAATTTTAATACTCTATTGTTTCTATACCATTTATTAAATAAACTTGCATAGAATTGATTTCATTTTAATTTATTAATTTTATTTTTTGGGCAGAGCTGGTATGAGAAAAAATGAAAAAGTGAGGCCAGGTGCAGTGTTTTCGTGCAGGGGGAGAGGAACCTCATTCACATGATAAAAACATATATTTAAAAAAATATTTTAATAGTGAATATAGATATATTAACATTACACAAATTGGTATTTAAATTGTACAAAATAATTACTTATTTGTTATGAATTGTAAATATGATTTGGGGCAGTTTTATTGAATCAGTATGTGAGAAAAGAAATAAAATACTTATAATGCAAAAAAATTATATATTTTTTTCCTCAATGTTTTTTGTGCACATTCATTAATAATAACATCATATATATTTTTTTTGTAAATTTGGATTCAATAGATAAAAACATGCTAATGAAATAATTCCTGATCTATGCTGATTTCATATTAACATAACCAGAATGTTGACAAACATTTAAATATACATATTGTACATAACTGAAAAATATGTGCTACTTCATAATCAGGCCTTCTATATTTGTATTACCTCACATGTGATATTTATTGTAAAGCCTATAATTATAGAGCTTTAGAAAAAAAATGTAGTTTCATTTGGCATGTTAAATGTTTTGTTTTTGGTTTTCACAAAACAAGAAAATTATGCAGACCTGGGCATTGATAATATGAGATTTTATGCTGTTGCACTGCTCTCAGTCCAGATCTATTCATGGGATGGTGACTCTTTTCCATGCAACAATGTTTTATGGTGTACTTTAAAATTTGAGTTGATTAAGAAAAGAGGATTACATGATAATTGGAATTAGCTATTTCTGTTGAGGAGCTAAATCTTAATTATGTTATTCATAAACATTTTTGTTAGTAATAATAGTGAGTTTCTATCTCTTGCTGTAATTTCTTTTTTTAAAAGAGGGGAGATATCTCAGAAATAAATATGAAATTTTTCATATTGAAGAATCCTCCTAGTGTGTAGTAAATTTAAGGTATTAAAGAAGGACATAATTTTTCTCATACAAAATATTATTTAACAACTACTGCCAATTTATCAGTTTTTTAAATATATATAAACAATAAATATAAATGGAAATTTTCGTCTAATAATCTAGATAAATATTTTATCTATATTATAATCAAATTCACAACCAATTAATAACAGAAAAAGAAATCTGAAACCACATGATCTAGAAAATAACAATTGAACCTGTCTAAGTTACTTTAATAAAATAGCTCAGATAGTTCTATTGTAATAATCTGATTGTGTCTTTAGTTACCTCATTTTCGAAATATTTATTTAAATTATATTACATGAAAATTCACAATAATATTTAATATTTATATTTTGAAGTGTGAAAAATCTTTAATTTAATATACATATTTATTTTAATATTTTCCTAAATTAAAAAATATTGTTTTTGATTATTTGGATGAAACTCATCGTATTTTGATTAGACTTAAGCGCTTAAATGAAATGTTGAGCGTCTCTATTTCTTTATTGTGTTGTTCGAGATTTGACTAAAAACTTTTTTATAAAAATGCATTATTAATAGTAGTAGTCATTCGTAGATAAATATGGCATTCTGATTCCAAAAAAAAAAGATAGACAAATAATAATAATAACCAGAAATGTGTTTTATGGTTATACAGACCAAATAACACATTACAAATACACCTTTATATAAAATAAGGTGGTCCATTATACTATTTGTTTGTTATGTCACAATACCATCTTTAAGTATTTCTACTGCCAATTTTTTTTCTGAATGATCCGAATAATTTGTCTAACTATAGTTCTTTATTAATTTCTATTTTCTGCACATATTTTCAATGACAGCAAATACTGGTAAACTTTTTTCAAGTAACTTTGAAATATTTTTGATAAGTGGGGTAGATCTCTTTCTCACAAAAACCAACTTTAAGTTAATCATAAAATTCTTTTTAGAAAATATATTTTTCATTTGTTTCCCATGTTCTTTTCAATGAAGAAGTGATTTTACAATAGTAAACTCAAGATGATGTCATTTGCAAGTTGGAAAACATATTGATTATATTTATATTCTTTCCATCATACGTTTAAAATTTTACAAAGCATTCTTAATTTTTTTTTTTTTAATATTTATTTTATGTCAATAGGAAATCCAAGTTTTAATTACATGCAATAAATTAGATAAAATATTAGTTCTATTCACATCTAATGTACTTATCATAGTTATATCATTTTGTAAAAATATTCCATCTTGTAACTTTTTAAAATAAGCATCACATTGAAGTCTATATCATATCTTACCAACTAATCCATCTTTCTCTTTAAAATGCAATCACAATATTTAAATTGGCTCATGTTAACAGGTTTATGGCTATCCAATATAAAAATTGCTGAAGATTTTATTTCATTACAAATTTAGGTAAATACTTAATTTTTTTAACATTACTACTAAACCAATGTATTTATATGTTTTTATGAAGGTTTGTGATGACAGTACTTTAATAGTATTTATATATTGGACTATCTCCATCATTTAATATTAAGTATTGAATATTTTTAGAAAAATTAACTTTACTTAAAATTTCCAATTACATTGAACTATTAGTAATAGCAGGGTAGCGCATTTAGTTAGAGCATTATCTTAAAATTCAATATTCAAGAATTTAAGGATCCAGGTTCAAATCCCATGCTAGTAGTATCACTGATCAGATTCAACAAGACCTGAGTAAAATAATAGAATAATATCACCAAAACATTGTGCTTATACTTGTGTGCTATTTCTAATAGTTGAATGTAATTGGAAAATTTAAATAAAGTTATTTTTTTCTAAAGACATTCAATACTTCATATTAGACATCATGAAATAATCCAATAAGTAAAAACAATCTTTATATGGTCTATTCAAAACATTAAGTATATTCTGTAGATGATCTTTTGAATTAAGAATATTACAATAAATAGCATATTATTGCAAATTCAAAAGATAAAAAATGTTTTTTTTTATTCAATTTAAATTTTAAATTTTACCATAAAAACTGTATAACACATTGATCCCTGACTTAAAAAATCACATAATGTTTTTTAAAGACCAGTGTCATAAAAATCCAAAACAAAGTTAATGGGTACACATTGTTGTTTAAAATTAGTTTTGAATTCAATTACCACAGATATTTCATCTGTAGTAAAACACATTCTCTCATTTAGTTATGTAGAAACTATATAATTCCAATAAATTTGATGGCTAGTCAACCAATTTCAAATAATGCCCAAGATCTGTGTGATTAACTGAATCAAATGTCATTCACCAAATCAATAAAAGCAATAAATAAATCTTTTTATTGTTCTTGACATTTTTTTGCATTTGTCTAACAACAATTTATTATGTGATTTGATTTTTGAAACCATAGTGAGTTTTTAATAAGCATTAATCTACAAGTGTATGCAATCTAATCAATAAAATCTTTGAAAATATCTTTCTATAATGTATAACAATAAAAAATAATTGATAATTTATTGATCAGGAATTCATAAGAGGTTTGACTACCACAAATGCAGAGAATGTGTGAATCAGTATTTTCCTCAGTTTTAAAAATTGTAACTTTAGAAGTATATCACATAAAATACTTTTCTGAAATTAATATGCTGCTATTATTTTAATGCTTAATTTTGGCCATTATAAATCAATGTAACTGCATTCATCATTATTGGAATATAATTACCAAAGTATTAAAGGAAATATTGTGTCATGTGTCCTACTTGTAAAAATATGTAAAGATTTTTTTACTCATTGTCATGAGTTTATGATATAATATTCACCTTTGAGCAATTGTCTTTATGATAGACTTAGGTAGATCTAATAAGATTTGTGGATTTGAAATATGAGTATGAAAATGCTGAAATAAATTTAAGAAAATCCAACCAATATTCTATGAATTATACACTGCTCAAGATGATGCCATGTTTGAATATAGGCCTGCAACACCTGAAGAAAAGTGGAGAATACTACTACTCAAACATTATAATTACTAACCTGTGTTATCGATTTGTGTGTTATTACTAACAAGTTATTTGTATTTGGAAAGTTTAAATAATGTTTAAAATTTTCAATATATTCAACATTAACTCATAGATGATGACAATAGTCCAACATATCACATGTTGTTCTTGACTCCCTTATATTTTGAAAGGTATATCCATATTAAAACACATTTGTGTTACATAAACATACATTTTAGATTTAGCATTTGATAGGTGATGTTTTATATATAATTACCTATGTAATTTTAAAAAAATTAATACCAATTCTTAACATTTCATAAGGCATAAACAGATTATATGTATATATTTTAAATGTTTATGTATTTGCCATATATATTTTTATCCATTGTTAATACATTTTGAATTAATTTAAAACAAGTAAACTTGCTCGGCTGTTATTCAAATCTACAATGTAAATTTATTGTTTAATCATATTTGGATGAGATGATATTTACTAATTGATTATACCACATAATTCATTAAAAGCAGTTACAAAATAGTTTAGAAATGAAACCACAGAATATGTAAGAGTATAATCACATATTACTTTCTTTGTATTGAATTTAATGTCTATTATCTACCAGGTATAGATTTTTATATAGGAGTAAATTAATTGATTTGACATTCTTAAATATTTAATAAGTAATTAGAAACTTATTGTAATTATTTTGTTAGTAACAAGTAACAGTTATATTAAAACAGAAATTATATATGAATTGACTTGATGATTGATAAAGGTACAAATATGATAATTATTGAAAATGAGCAAAGGTAATTGCAATAAAATGTTCATGTAATTTATTTTAAGTCATTATTGATTAATGTGAATATTATGTTAAATCAGTGTACAACCATAAATATCATCACTTATTCAGTTATAGAGCTGGTAATAGTAATATATTTTATTCTGTTACAAATTACAGTGATTTGCTTTAATTATATTTAAAGTTCATTAATGTGAATTGTAAATTCAGTTTAAATATTAATTTTTAATATTAATATTTGATTAAAATAAACACTTATAATCTTTCATATGTCTTGATAATTATCATCTAAAGTTTTAACTACTTATCATTATTAAACAGAAGAGTAATTGAATGTGATTTGAACATAGCATTTGAATAAGCGTCAAATAGGAATATAACATTTATTTTATATATTGATGGGATTGGATATAAATTTTAATGTTATCTAAAAAGATGACTTTAATTTATAGTATTATAAGTTGGCAAAAGTGAAAAAATATGTTAGGTTAATTAATTTTGTATTATTATTGAGTATTTAGATTTATTATAATTGACTTAATTAATAAAAGCATATTGGTATTAGTGGCTAAGTTAGCATTATCTTTTATTTTATTTAGTTATAATTAGAAATTAATTAGCGAGTCACATATTTTAGATATCATTGATATTCTAGATTTATAGGGCATATTAAAGTATTATCTAATCCATCCATGAATCATTTCACTTACATATAAATAATATTTAAATTTTAGTATAAGTTTGCAATATATAAATAGCATTTTGATTCATAGAGAATATTAAAGTGTATCTGTTTAATTCTTTGTTATTATTTTTATTATAGGTGGATTATATAATAAGCAAAGATAGTTATTTATAAGATAATATTTGATTTTATTGCTTTATCTTTAATCTATTGCAGATTAATGCTCATTTTTAGGGTAGTTGAAACAATGATTTTTACTTATCTTCTATTCATTCTAAATGCTATTTGAAATTATGAGCTTACAACAAAGATTATTATTATTATTTTAATGAATTAAGTGTTAGATGGTTATTTACTGATTGATATTCACTTTACTTTAGTTTATTATTTTCATTCTGTTATAAAGAATCCTACAATTCATGAGCATTATTAAATTAAGACTGTTTTTCATTTGTTCATATTTTTATTCTGTTGTCAGTGATGATCAATAATTAAACTATGACTAAGAATATATATGGCCTATATTTTTATTCTACTAAAAATTCAACTTCAGGATGTATTTTTATTCTATTACAAATAGTGACCAATGATTGGGTATATTATCGTTCAAATTATATTAAAGCTTTTATTTTCCATAGTCACCCATTTTTATTTAATCACAAATGGCTCCAAATCTGTGGGGTATTAAATGAAGAGTATACCTCATTTTTAATCTGTTACACCATTATTAAAACAGGCAAAACCCTCCATACAGTATTGTCACCCAATACTATATTGTTTATGCAGAGATGTAAGCTGAATCTATGCCAGTTTTGTCTTTGAAATGGCAGGGTAAAAAGGCATCAACTTGCCACTTTTTCCTGCAGAAAATGCAATAGATAATGTCCCAGCAAAGCAGCCCATCATAAAAAGATCTTTATAGAAACCAAGCTGTCTACCAAAGGAGGCAAAGTGCCAACATTACCATCCAGTGTGCCTGAAGCTGCAATGAAGAAAATCGTTAACATTTCTAACTGCCACAAAGCTCTGCTTATATACTGTTACTCTTTCCAAAATCTATCTAAGCTAGCTATATAATGAATCAACCTTAAAATTTTTTTTTACATTCTGTAAATGTGTCTCATAAACTTTAACAAGTGTAAAGCTCAATCTTGTCTGAAGCTAAGACTTATAATTTGAAAATCATTCTTTTAAAATGTAACACATTGTCATAATCTAATTTAAACTATAAGTTAATATGGTCTTTTATGCCTATTTATTCTATTTCAATTTACTTACATAATTTTATTATTGTATGTATTTAATATGCCAAATAACTCGAAACTGCAAGTATACATATATAATTTTAATCTAGTTCTTTGCGAAGATATTTTCAAATCTTCATTTTAATAAATATTAAATATTTGAATTATTACTTTTATGAATTAACATTGTAATAATCAGTTACATCCTAGATAATGTTGTAGTTTGCTTATCATAGGAACTAGCCACAGGGATAATATTAAAGCATATTTATAGTATTTTCTCAGTAATCAACCTTCAAATATGCTTTCTCCTCCCTAAATTAATATATATTATAAATGCAGGTTTGGTATCTTAATACGAGTTACTAATTAATTTAGTCTCTAAGTAGTATGTTTGAGATACTAGTCTTGACTCAGAACTGGGTTATATAGATATGCAAATAAATGCTATCTATTTCAAGGCATGTTAAGTTAAACATATTTATGTTTATATATGTATAGGTTGTGACTGTGTCATTACAAAATACCTATAGTACACTAACTGCTTTCTGTATGTTTTCTTATGAATGCTGGTGGAGATCACCCTCACATTTTTAGTTTGGTTAAAGCAAAGTATTTTAGAACTGGAACACAAGGATCTAGATTGTTATTAAAGCTTATCTGACTCCCTGGACTATTAATGTTCTCATATTCATAGAAAGTCATTCAGTCCTAGGGCACTGAGCATTCAATGTTGAAGCCTGTGAATAATGACCCACTCACACCCTCTTTATCTTGATTAATATTTTAATATGTGTCATAGTGTGTGTCAGTAGACCTAGCATAAACCAGGTTTTTTTTTCCTGGTATTAAATTATTCAGCAATTAGCTGAACTCTAATTTAGATTATCATGTTAACCTGCATATCTTTGGGCCTGATTATGTGCTCAACTCTTAACCTGTTCTATATAGATAGATGCCACCAAAGTGCTGTATATTTAGTTACAACTATGGCTAATATGTTCTTTGTGTTTTGGATGACTGCAAACTAACTAGAATTTGGCATATTAATATAGGCATAAACATAATCACCACAGATGATTTTATTAAATACATCTAATGAGAGAATCTGTAACTATCAATCTCATTAACTATGTAATGCTTGTAAGTGTAATATCCTATGGACCGATTATATAATAATTGTATTTTATTTATAATTTATTTTATTTTATTTATTAAATTATTATTTAAATATAACTAATTTCTATTTTTTTATGGCCTGTAAACCAATTTGCATCCAACTCATATTAACTTATGTGTACATCATTATATTTATGAATACCTCTCTATTAGATTTAGTAATTACTTTTTAATATATTGTTAGTTCACTTATCCATATGTGCATATGTTGTTAATTTAAAAGTAATTTAGTCATTTATTCCCTGAGTCTCTTGCTTTACTCTTTACTACTGCTGGCCCACAATTGAAAATTGAACTCAGGTGTAATGTCATTTATAGGGTATTAAATCAGGGAGTAGTAGTGAATGGGTTGAATGTTAAAAGGAGGTTGCCTAGACAACAGTTTCAGATTGTTGATTATTATCTATATTGTGATTTAGCTTAATGAAAAATGCCAAATGCAGATATTAGAGAAATCAAATATGCAGATCATCTAAGAGAAATGAATATTTTTATTTTGAAGTACAGAATATGTTTTAAAAACCAAACAGTATTATTTCTGTGGGGAAAAACTAAAAATGAATGGTTAAGTCATTTGGGAGGTCAATGAGAATGCAAAAAAGAGGTTATTATTTTCCGAAAAATCTTAAGAGAACATTTTGAATGTATCCAAATGAAAATATAAAAGTTAGATTATATTTCTATTAACAGAAAATATGTATTATTGCACAATTGTAGAATTGTAGGTTAAGAAAAAGAAAATAACAATGGATATTTTTAGCCTTTAGAAAGATTTCAAATAGTTTTAATATAGATCTTTGAAATCATTTTAAATGATTCTGAAGATAGCTCAGACTTGAATGAATTCTATAAAATTAGTACAATTGATTCTTTTATAACTTGTATACAAATAAAATAAACAAAAAGCAACTCGTGAGTAAATTTTCTATAGAGACAAAAAATATATAGAGGGAAAAATAAATTTTAAAATAATTTAGAAATAATAAATATATAAATATACAGGATCAGAACACAGACTTTTGAGCACCTTTCAACTATCCACACTATCTTATTCCACTGATACACATGACCACACACATGTAGGAAGTGATAAATAATTTGATCTGGACCAACTGATGAGTGCTGGTTCAGCATGAAATACTAATATTGGTGATTATTTATCTTTTCTACATGTTTGGTCATGTGTATCAGTGGTATAAGATAGTGTAGATAGTTGAAGGGTGCTTGAAAGTCTGTGTTTGCAATTAAGTTCCTGGTATATGAAGAATGCCTATATTTCAAATATTAAATAATAAATATTTGAAAAATAGTTTGGAAAAAGTTAATAATAGCATAAAAGGATATATCTGTCACATAGCAAGAAAAGCTGTGAAAAAACTAAAAGTTTTATGGATATAAAATGGTATTTTAGTATTTGAATACAAAATATTTCTACTGAAAACAGAAATAATAGTACAGTTTAATAAAAGCTAAGTGATAATATAATAAAAGAGGATAGTTATTCAAAAACTTATGAATTAATAATAAATAAAAATAATATAGCTTTTATTGTAAAAAGATTTAAATTACTGCACATCTAAATGAAGGAATGAGGGAAGCTATTAAATATGTAAAGAATGTAAAAAACTGCAGAAAGTATGGCATGGTTATATATATTTAAAAAATAATAATAATAAAAGTTGTTACAAAATGATTACATAAACATCGATACTATTTAAACATACCTTTATGCATTTAATTCAATCAATATTTTTACTGAAGTCTTCAATCCAATTAACAGTTTTGACTGTATGGCATTTCTTCAGAATTGTAAATATATCACACTTATAAGCACTAGTATTATAGCACTAAATATCACATGAGCACCATTTTTTATGCTTGTTCATAAATGTTATTAAAACAGGCAAAACTCTCCATACAGTAGTGCCATTCAGTGCAAGCCAGAATAATCTATGAAAGCCAGAAGGCCTGTGCATAAGATCTTGGTGCAGCTCTCAGATTGAAGGCTTCTCACTGATGAAGGCCATGAACTAGAAACTAGTCTGGGATAGTGGATGAGAAGGCACTAGATAGGAATTTTATGCATAGGCCTTCTGGCATCCATTGATTACTCTGACTTGCACTGAATGGCACTACTGTATGGAGAGTTTTGCCTGTTTTAATTACCAGTATTATACATATTTTCATTTCAATTATATATAAAAAATATTAAATGTATTTAATTCAAATGTGATATAAGAATTTTTATTCTGTATACAAAGTGGGATCCAAAAATAACTAGAATTTTTTATAAAAAATTGTTTATTTATCTTGAAGTGTTATAAATTTAATTTCCTCCAAAATATTGTCCATTTAATACAATACACTAGTCTAAAGGTGTTTTTTTTTTACTTTTTGAAGTAATCGGAAAGATTTATAAAATAAAGCTTTTTCAAGTCTGCACCATTTTTTTCACCACATCTAAGTCAGCAAAAAGGCTTTGTTTTTATTTGAGAAAATAAAAAGAAGTCATATGGTTAGAGATCGAGAAAAGATGATGGATAGATAAACTGAATCATTAAATTTAATTAAAAATTGTTTTACATTCAAGACTGCTCACAGAGGAATGTCATGGAAGCTTGCATTTCTTCTTTTGCCACAAAACAGGATGCATATATTTTGCCACATCGTGCAAGTGTTTCGGAACTTGTAGATAAAATGTCTGGCTAGCAAAAACTAATTTTGAGAGAAAAATCTTATTTGCATCAATAAAAAAAAAAGCATTATCTTGACATTGGACTTTATTTGCTATGCTTTTTTTGGAAACTGATGAATTTGACAATCTCTAACGCACGAAACTAAGAAGACTCTCACATCAGCTCAAGAAGAAGTTCAAAGTATTGTAAGAAAAATTTTAAAAGATTTCATTTCAATTATTCTAGGACCCAAGATTAAGTTACAATATTGTAGCAGAGCGTTTTCTAGTTTTTAATTTGTTTATTAAGTGTCCAAAATTGATTAAGTGCTACGGAGAAGGTTTTATAACCTTCCCAAGATGGATGCTGACTGTCAAAGTCAAAATAAGCAATCATTCAGTAGTATTAAATTTAATGACATATTGAGAAGTGATCAAGTAATTCTGGAAGTATTTAAACAATCTAAATCAATTAAAAATAGTTCAGAAAGATGTTTAGAGGTGAAAGAACTAAAAGAAGTTCAGAAAAAAAAAGAAATTTGAGGGAAATAAAAAAACTGTTTTAAAGAAAAATTCAAACGGTACCAAAAATACGGTAGATATTGGGGTAAAGATCAATGAAGACATTGAGATACAGCAAATTAAAGTTGATACAATGAAGCATAAGCTAAATATTAATGATACTGCCAAGTTTCATGGAAATCTATCAGAAAATAAAGTTGTGGGTGGGTCTGTCACAAAACTACTAAAATCTAAAATGATAATTAAAAATCACAGGAATTTTGTCACAAGAGAGGGTGCTGTGCCCAAATTCATGATATAGAAGCATAACTGGAACGAAACAAAGACGAATATCACCAAAGAGACTCTACATTGATCAATACAAGAATAAATACTGAAGGACAAACTAAAAACCTCAGGAAAAGTACACAAAGTAATTATCTAGACAAAACCATGACAATTAAAAGCCAAAGCTTGGAAAAAAAATAGGGGAAAAGTTACAGAAGCCCAGAAGTATCCAGTTGAACCTGCTGGTGAGAGCAATAATGCAGAACTAACACTTCCAACATTTGCAGAAAAGTTAAAAAAAGGATACTAAGACTTCCAAATGGCAAGGTTTCAAAACCCATATGCCAATGGCTTTCAAATGGAGCAGGGGGTTATGGGCCTTGAGACAAAGCTAGAGCTAGTGGTCAGAGGTCATGAAAACAATCTGAGCAATGCAAAGTATGGGAAAACTAATCATGCTGGCATCTCCCATGAGAATAAATTTGAGAATGGCTTACTATATCATAATGTTGAGTCAAGTACAAACAACTCTAATCAGGATAGAAATAATTTAATTCCAGAAGACTTTCAATCAGTCAATGATGAATTTAATAATAGAATTCCTCAGAAATTATTTAATTCCTTTCTTAGCTTCCGAAATCAGTATACTTTAACATTGAGCACAACAAATAAAAAATGTGAACTTTTCATATTTCCAATAAATGAGCTATTTGTCTTAATCAATGACTTAATTATCATTGATTCAATAAGAAGGGTCTACTATCACTCTAACAAAAAGTATGTCACACTAGAATTTGAGAACACTTTAGCCAAAGAAAGATTCAAAAGATCTCAAATGTTTCTAGATGGAAAATATTTAGTGAAAATTGACCTGGAAAGACCGAGATTGATAACAGGTATGGTGCAGAATTGTCATGTGGCATTTGGAAAAGATGAATTGCAGGGACTATTAGTACAGTTTGGCTCTATTGAATGGTTCACTTTCCTAATGGAAAGAAGAGCAGGGATTCAGCTGCCATCCAATAACACAATATTTACAATTAGGCTGACTAAAGGTATCAGTCCACTGGATATACCATCTATTTTTGAGCAGAATAAAAGCCCAATATACATAGTAATTCGAGGAATTCAACCACAGTGTTATGGATGTGGAGACACTGGCCATTTAATTAGGGCCTGTCCAAAAAGAGTATGCACAGAATGTGGGGAAAGCTATAGTGGATTCCATGAATGTACAATAACATCAAGCAATCCTTCACTTATATATCAACAATTAGAACTAAAATCACAAGAATATCATTTAAAAAATAAAGTGAAAACAAATAAGCTACATTATAAAGAAAATCAAGAAACCTTGCACAGTAGATTTGAAGATGGGACAAATGCAGGTGAAGCTAGAGATACAGCCAAAGAGATAAAGAAACAATCAGCACAGGCAGAACTGACCAACTCCGAACCAATACAATCTGAAGAATCTGAAGGCACATTAGAAGAAATATGTCAATTAAAAGAAGTTAACATGTTCAGTGATACAGAACTAAGTGAGAATGGTTCAACTCAAATTGGTAAAATGACACAAGGTGCAAGTTTCAAGAGGAAAAATAAGAATGGCTCTGGCTCGCAAACTGATGAGCATAGTGTTGTGGGCTCAAACATTGAGCTGTGTGGTGAGCAAGAAAAGAAAACTGAGGCTCTCTCAAGGAGAAAGAAAAAAAGGAAAAGAAGACAGAAGAAGTTTGCTCAACAGGAGTCAGGGGATGAGATGGAAACTGAATCAGAAGGTCAGATAGTCAATGACTCAGAGGTAATGGAATGTGATATTTTAGCTCATCCTATGATCCTCAAATGTATTGTTGAATCTAAAGGGGCATGTCTTTTTTGGAAGGGGCATGTATGTAGCAACAGCAAAGTAGGGCAGATAATTTCAGAAGAGGCAGATAATCCAGAGGAAAAAATCAATAACATAGAAGAGCAATGGAATGATGAGGCTTGTAGTGACAGGTCTGGAAGCAGGCAAGGTGAAGTAGTGCAGGGTATCATAGAAAAGTCTGATAATCCAGTCGAAGAACTTGATAATATAGAAGAGCAATGGAGCGATGAGGCTCATAGTGACAGTTCTGGAAGCAAGGAAGTAGATAGCTATCCAAAGGAAATGCAGCAACAAATTAGTACTAGTCATGTGTGTACTGATGAAACAGAAGAAATCACAGATGATGAAGAAATAAGCTCACAAGAGGAAAATTTTGAAGAAAACTCCGAACAGGAAAGCAATAAAAATTCAGAAACGGATTAAAGTATGAATTCCATAAATGCAGTTTATACAAAGGCATGGCAACATAGATGAAGTTTTAAGGATCTGTGAATTAAAGAATTTGGCAATTCAAAGACTCTTATGAATCAATGGAGAAGACTAGGGTTTTTGACTGTAGTATGATCTAAAGATTCCTTTTAAACAAATGTATTTACATTATGTAGTGGGTGATCAGTCACCTGCATTTTTTTTTCCTTAATAAACAAAAAAAAAAAAACTTATGGTTAGCATAGCTGCCTTCCAAGCAGCTGACCTGGATTCGCTTCCCGGTCAACGCATTTGACATATGAAAAAAAAAAACGTATGTTTTTCTGAGAACAGCTTTTTTTATAATCTATTTCAAGCATTAAAATTGTTTTTCCTGTCGTTTTTTTTTAAAAGAAAACAGAATTTTACATTATTTCAAATTTTCAGTCAAAATAGCCAAAACATAGTTTACAAACAAAAATGTCCTACATGGTACCATAAATACACACAGTAATGGAATTTGGCAGATTGATGCAAAAGGGTCCCTACAAGAGATATGATGTAATAGCAGAAACATATACAACAACAGTTATTTTGGGTCCCCCTTATTTCATTTGTCGTCAAACACCTAATATTAATTATATTTTATTTTAAATTTAAATCAATTTTTATGAACTAACAAACAATTTATAACTTTATACATATATGCATATTTTATATATTTATCACACTATTTTTAAAACCATTAGTTCTTAAATATTACTCTGTTTTTTTTTTCATATCAACTAAATTATAGCATTATATATTTAATGTCAAATCACTCTCCCAAACATTAAGTTTTTTTCCATAACTCTACCTTGTAAATAAAGATAAATTCTGAATTTCAAATAGCTTGGCCAAGAGCACAACTAAAAGATTTTCTTTTGTCCATTCTGTTTGAAATTCAGACTTTAAATCTTTATTGCCAGTGTATGTGTGTGTGTGGGGGGGGGGGGTGATTTGATATTTTATACTGTATTTAAATTTCTAGCTAGCGATATTCACTGGTTCTATTATATATATATTGTAGCCTTGTTTAATTAACTACAATTTAAAAAAGTCATTATAAAAGCGTAGATTGTGTACAAAGAAAATTAATTGAATTTCAGTGACAGCAATCAAATATGTCAGTACATGTTCTATTTTTAAATATTTTATGTTTTTTTATTAAAAGAAAAAAAATTATAAAAATAACTTATAATTATAGTCAAAAGAAAATGGACTGAAATTTACTTATTATAATACAAACTAATCTGAGTTATTATTTGAAGTTTTAAAAAAAAACGTAAACAAAGAAATTATTAAAATTACTATTAATTGTGATTTGCTTCAAAGGAAAGTTAAATTTGGTGAAGAGACTATATATATATGATGTTTTCTTTTTCTCTCTTTTTTTTATTAATTTTTTTTTAAAAAACAAGTAATTAAAGACTGATTTAAAATTGATAAAGTAATTTTGGAAAATAACCCTTTAAGATGTTGGATAACATGTATTTGAATGTGATGATAATTAACTATAAAAAGCTGTGGCAATTAATTTAGGAACAACATATTTTGCTAGCAGAGTGAATCAAGCTTCCTACCCTCTAAATGAACTTAATATACAAAAAGCTATATTTTAGCCAGTGGGAATAGACTATCATCGAGTTTGTGTAAAAATAAATATAAAAAATAATCCAGCAAAGTAATGTTTGCTCCTGTAATATGATTTGCTAGTGCTCTTCTACAGGTGTTCTTCGTAACCTAGCATATAGGTCCTAAGAAGGTTTTAAAAAAAGAATCTATCTTTAGTCTAAAATATTTGGCTTTAGTGGGAAAGAAAAATTGATGGCTTTTATTATTTCAAGAATATGTTTTGCCTTGTCTATAGTGGATAATAACAGTTGTTTATCTTTTAAAATTTTATCTGTTGACAAATCATGAAAGAAGAAATCTAGTGACCTTAATCAGTCTAACATGAAACCCAAATGTATAATTGAGTTTACTGGCCTGTAAATAAAAAAAACTAAGGATAAATAGAGTTATCCTGTTGCTAGCCTAAAATAAGAAACACAGAAAATAAAGAAATGAATCAGAGGCATTAAGGATAAAATATACTTAATCATGTATAAACAGCTTGAAACAATTTTGAAAAATGAAGTTATTGAAATCGATGTAAGCTTATTCTAACATTGATTTAATTATTGATTTATTATTTTTAATACTAATTTATTTTAATGTAAAAAATGCATTATAGATTTATATGTTTAATTATATTCAGTTAAGAAAAATTTAAAAAAAATTATAAAATTTTATAGGATTATTAATGATTATTTTTTGATATTTTATAATTAAAACATATATGAAGGTGAAAAAAAACAATAAAGAAATATTTTTGTTTATAGTAATAATTAAAGAATATAATGGAAGTTATTAAAAGTCATTATATGTTTAATAAAAATATTTTTATTATGTATTATCAATGGGCATATTCTTAATTTTAGCAGAGTTCGTTATTTTATGGGTAGAATTGTTGCATTTAAATGATTATTACCCCTTGGAACAAATTATTGTTGAGTTTAAAACTATTTTGTCTATGTTTAATTTATGTTCTTGATTTTTTTTAATTCTGTAAAATAAATAGTGCAATATCATGGTGGAGATTATTTTGACCCAAGGTATTGTTCATTGGTGATGTAATTACCACCTAATGAATAAAGGTCTAAATTTCAGTTCCTGGTGGCACTATGATAGATATTGGTTAATAATATGAGCCCAATACAAATAAAGAAATTGTCCAATAAGTTTGGGCCTAGAGTGTAATTGAATGAAGTATGATGAGCAGGAAATATTGGTGTTGCTTATCATTTATGCTCATTACCTATCTTTGATTGAGATTCATGTTAAAATCCCATTTCAATATATATATATATTCATTCAAATTTGCATATAATATGCATAATAAAGTGGTTTTTTTATTTTTTATAACCTAAATCTGAGTGCACTTTCAGTGATTTTTTTTACAAATGAAGGGAAAATCAATATATATATATATATATATATATATATATATATATATATATATATATATATATATATATATATATATATATATATATATATAAAGTAATGTCATATATCAAATTTTTTGTGATTGTATGCTATCATATAGTGTTGAAGTAGTAGAAGATTTTTATATGGATGTACAAAAGGCTTTTGATCAAAGTAAACACCATTTTAAAATTGTTATGGGAGACTTTAATGCTAGAATTGATAAAAAAAAAATGAAAGATGAAAGTGCTGTGGGTAATTTTGGTTATGGTAATAGAAATGAGAGAGGACATAGACTTGTGGAGTTTGCAGAAAAAGAAAAACTTTATATTATTAATTATTTTTTTGAGAAAAATGTTAAAAGGAAATGGACATGGAAGCATCCAAATGAAGGTACAGTAGAATTGGATTATATTTTGACTAACAGGAAATACATATTTCAAGATTGTAATGTTCTTAATAAATTTAACACAGGAAGTGATCATCGATTAGTAAGGTGTAAGATACGTGTTAATGTAAAACTAGAGAGAGACAAAAATTATTAAGAAAAACAATATTTACAGTTGATATTCCTAATCTTCAGAAACATTCTAATGAATTTAAATTAGAACTTACAAATCGGTTTCAAGTATTAGTAGATTTTGAACATGATTCAGATTTGAATGAAATTAATATGAAAATAACTGATACACTTTTGAAAACTGCAACAAAGATAGCTGGTAGAAAGAAACAGCAATTGACCAATAAAATTTCTACTGAGACTAGAGAATTTATGAAGAAAAGAAGAAATATGAAGATATACAAAAATGATGCATTAAAAAGAATTAAATATCTCGAATTTTGTAAAATGGTGCGGAAAAGAGTTGAAAATGATATAAAAAAATATAACTGTGAACTAGCAAGGAAAGCTATAGAAGAAAATAAAAGTCTTAAGAATGTAAAACAACATTTTGGTATTGGTAGGAAATTTATATCTGCAATAAGAAAAAAGATGGAATTATTACTAAAAGGAGAGATGACATCATGAAATTGGTAGAAGATTTTTATCAAGAATTATATAGTAATAAAGAACAAGTACCTCCTATATCTATTACATCTTCCAAATTGCCCAGAATTTTAAATGAAGAAGTGAGACATGCAATTAAATGTATGAAGAAAGGAAAGGCTCCAGGTAATGATGGAATTATAATTGATATATTAAAAGAAGCAGGTGAAGAAATAGAAATTTTTTTAGCAAAGTTATATACCAAATGTCTAAATGATAAAGATGTACCGGATGATTGGAAGAATGCAGTAATAATATTAATATTTTAAAAAGGTGATAAAGAAGATATTAGAAATTACAGACCTATCAGCCTTTTATCAGTTTTATATAAAATTTTTACCAAGATAATTACTACTCATCTACAGAGAACATTGGATTTCCACCAACCAAGAGAACAAGCCAGATTTAAAAGTGGTTTTAGTACAGTAGATCATATCCAGGTATTGAGAGAAGTTATAGAAAGGACAAATGAATATGAGTTGCCATTATGCTTAGGATTTTTAGATTATGAAAAGGTATTTGATTCTATAAACATTTCTTCAGTGATTAAAGCATTAGATCATCAAGATATAGATCCAGGATATTGTCATATTTTAAAGAATATTTATAAAAATGCAACAGCAACAATTAGATTACATAATGACACTGGGAAAGTCAACATTGAGAAAAGTGTAAGACAAGGTGACTCCATATCTCCAAAACTTTTTACAGCAGTGCTGCATGAAGTATTTTGTGGATTAAAATGGGAAACTAACGGAGTGAAAGTAAATGGTGATTGTTTAAGTCATTTAGATTTCGCAGATGATGTAGTTGTTTTTGCAAATAATGCTTCAGATCTGCAGGAAATGTTGCAGGAATTATCAGATGAAAGTAGGAAAGTAGGACTAAAGATAAATGTTAAAAAGACTAAAGTAATGTTTAATCGATTTGCTCAAAATATGAAAATAAAGATTGATTATGATGAATTAGAAGAAGTTAACAGTTACAAATACCTTGGTCAGATTATTAATACAGATGGAAACATAATGGAGGAAATTAATCATAGAATTAAACTTGGTTGTAGTGCTTTTGGTAGAAATAACTTGATTCTAAAAGGAAATATGCCTATGTGTTTGAAAAGGAAGGTTTTTAACAAATGTGTTTTACCAGTTCTTACTTATGGATCTAAGACTTGGACACTTAATAGAAAAGCAATTCAGAGACTTCAGACCACTCAAAGTAGTATGGAGAGATGTATGTTGGGAGTAACAAGAAGAGATCGTAAACATAATGTATGGGTAAGAGAACAAACAGGTGTTACTGACCTCATTGAAAAAATTAAAAGATTGAAGTGGAGTTGGGCTGGACATATTGTTAGAAGAGATGATAATAGATGGACAATTGAAATTTTAAACTGGATTCCAAGAGATTGTAAAAGACCCAGAAAGAGACCACATGTGAGATGGATAAATGAAATAAGAAAGTGTGCAGGGGTGATGTGGAGAAGAGAAGCTAAAGATCGGAGAAGATGGATTAAACTTGGAGAGACCTTCATCCTGCAGTGGATTGATAATGGTTGATAATGATGATGATGATGAGGTGCAGCATTGAGAAAAGATTGAAGGAACACGAATTGTTATATAAGCGTGTAAAAAATAAAAATAATGGGGATTTAATATCTTCTTCAGTTTTCTTTGATCACGAAAAAAGGTGTAAATATAAATTTAAATTTAATTTTGAAAATGTGAAAATTCTTCATGAAGAGAGAAACCATAGTAAAAGAAAAATTAAAGAGGCAATTTGTATAAACAGAAATAAAACGCATTTAATAAATCGACAAGCCTCTAACATTAAAATACGAGATTTGTGGAATTTGAATTGATGACGTTTGCTTCCGCTTTTAGTTTTTGAATTTAATGGCTGTTGAGGCAGGTTAGAAAGTAACCGAAAGTACTTCTGCGAATTTAAAGATTGTTTGTAATTGTTTTTAAACCGTTAAAAATATTATTTCAATTATATATATATAAAGTCACATGTTCATTACTTAAATTATTAAGAATATATATTTTTACTGTTTCACTTACAAATATTTTAAAATGTTAAATAAATATTGTAATTTAGGTAATATGAAAAAGATCTTAATGACAAATATAGTAATATTTCAAAATCGATATTAAAATAGTATGATAAATATATTAAAATTACACATATGTATAAAGATATAATCTTAAAAATTGTTTTAAAGTCAAAGTTAAGTGCTTAAATAAAATTAAAATAATATAAATAATAAATTTAATATCAAAATCATGAGTTAAATAAATTTAATATTGTTTTATAAATGATATCATTTTTAAGAAAAAATTTATAGACAATTTACGTTACTGATAATGTGTAGGATTTTTTGTAAAAAAATCAAATTCCAGAAAATTTTGAAAATAATATAGCATGATTGAAAACATAAAAATAATATCATTTATTTAAATAACAAATCTAAAAATAATATCTTTAGCAAACAAAATCTAAAAAACAAATATTTTCAATAATTTGATTAATGAAATTATTCAGCAATAAATTAACATTGAGTACAAACACAATTCCAAAATAAATTATATTACAAAACCAATTTGTTGGATTGAATAAAATTAAGGATTTAATAAACATAACAATATAAAAAGTATTCATACAATCTATAAGAAAGATAATTGATAGTAATAAATCTATAGAAAATTGAAATTCTAAAGGGTATCAGTTTCTATATGGATGTTATAAAAAAATACATAGCTAAAAAATTACACTTAGAATCAAAAATTACACGAAGTTAAACCATGAAGGTAAATAATGTATTAATAATAAAACCAAATGCAAATTCATAAATTAAATTTCACCAAGCGGGGAAAATGAGCACTACATATATCATAAAGTGTTCATAAGACCAAAATTTACATTTAAAACACTGCAGTTGGGCTATTAGTTTTACTTTAGCACCATAGATTAATGCTATAATCTTTGAATTTGTTACAGTTTTTGACTTTCATGTTATTTATCATAACTTCACAGTTTTTCATTATCCATGTCATTTCTTCTAAAATGTTAATGAAAGATTTTTATTGCCAAGTGTTATGCAATAAATGGAAAAAGAGAGATAGCATTTTTGTACCTATACAAGTTATTTTATGACTGTACCATTATAGAACTCTGTGGCTTATATTGTTATATTATGCCGGAGAAGAAGCAAAAACTCTAAGGGAGAATTTATTTCTATTTTCCAATGCTCATAAAAACTTTCTCAGACAACTCATTTATCAGAAGTGGTAATGTTTTTTAATTATTATTACTACTATGATTTGAATGGGAAAAGGCTTTGCAATCTGACTTTGTTTGAGATTTTAAAGATTGTGATTTATTTTGTTCTGAACATACTTATATCACTGGTCAAAAAGTTTACAGGAAAATGTTCAAATACTTTAATTTATTACTAAATCACAATTGCACTATTTTAATTTCCGAATGTTTACTTTGGTTAAATTTATTGAATATTTGTTTTTCTATCTTTATTTATCCAAATTTGTTTTGTAAACAAATTATATTATTTTTAAAAATACTATATTATTTTTGTTTTTATTTTAAAAACCAATAAGTCTTTGCATATCAACAGCTTTCTTTTTTTTTCTCATCACAGTTATGAAACTTAGTATAAGCTTTAATAATTCATAAATATCAGATGTTAGTGCCTAATAAATTCCTATCAAGAAACTCTTCTCTGATGAAATCCATAAGTTAAAAACTAGTCTCTATACATTGGACAATAGAATGACCCTCTGTAATCTATTGGTTGCTAAAGTTTACATTGAATCATATAACCGGGGTGAGAAAAAAATTATTTTTGATTTTTTTATAGAAACTATCAATCTTAACAATTATCTTTTCCTTTGCTTCATTGGTATGTGAATGGTAGTTCTCCTAATGATACAACATTCACTCTATTCTCAATTTATTTTGTATGTATACAGAAATTTTGTAATGATATTGATACTTATATGCATTGTTATTCATCTATTCTCATTACTTTTATGCCATCTAATGCTGAATTTAATAATAAATAGATATTAGATGTTAAAGCTTAACAAATCCTTATTCATTGCTATCCTATTAAAATATTCCCAGATCAGTTTCTAATGTATGGCTTTCATCAATGAGAAGCTTTTGGGATTTTTTTAAATAATGTAAATAGATCTCTGTTGTGCTAATGCACTTTTAATTTAGTAATGATTTGTACATTTTATTATATTATCAAGTTAACAATTCAAATTTAAAAACTTATTATTTTTTTCAATTCAGTGGCATTAAAATGGTTAGAATAAAAGAATATGCTAATAATTAGCACTGTATATGCTAAGGTTATATGATGTCTTAATGGTTTAGTAATAATTCTAGCCAAAGAATAAAGGTGCCTATGGTAGTGAAAATCTAAGGTCATCATCATATACAGAAGTCGAACCAGTTTATAACTATGCTGACAAATAAATTTGGATTAAAAACATTAATATTTTTTAAAATTTGTGCTGGTAACTTGATTGCAAAACAAAAAGCAAAAAAAAAAGGATTTTAAAGAGAAAATGCATATGAAAAGGGTCCATGTGCACTGTTCAAAAAATCTAAAAAGCACTTCACTAATGAAAGCTATAAGTAGAAACTAGTCTGGAGGTATTTGGATAAAGCAGCACATGATAAGGATTTATTTAGTACTACCACCTGACATCTATTAATTACTATATCTCACTCTAAGTGGCATAAAAATAATAAGAATAAAACATGTGTTACTGAATAGCAGCATATAAGCTAAGATCATGTGATGCCTAAGTCATGTGACATCATAATCAAAATGCACAGGTTTTTACAGTTCTGAGAAAGGCATATACTGTTGAAATTATTGGCTGGAGTAGAGAATTTAATAATGATATTGTATTAAAAACATGAAAAATATTTAAATATTATGTGAAAGAAAAGAAGAAGTATTTCATAAATAATAGAATATAAAAGATGACATAAGAATAAAATAGTGATATAGATATTTAAGTAAGGAATAGAAATATCTACAATTCAATTTTAAAAGTATGACATTTTTTGTAAGTCATTTACATGTATTCTATATTTTATATATTTTTAAGAATGTATGAAAAATGAAAGTTATATAATATATCTATAATAGAAATCACTAACCTATCAGTAATCTTTTATCAAGATAATTAATTAAACAATTATAGATTGTTTTGGAAAAACTTTGATTAGTTTTATTTCTTACTTAAAAGAATAATCCAGATAGATCCAAAAAGACTGTATTACAGTTTATTATATCCAAATATAAATGAGAGTAACACAAGAGCCAATGGAAATGAATGTTATTTTGCATTATAAAAAAGACATTTGATTTTATAAGTATATTTGCTATGATTAAAGCATTGAAGTAGCTTGACTTAAATCCAAATTATTGTCAAATTTAAAAGAATAGTTATCAAAATATATCATCCAATAATTAGACTATATGGTGATATTACAAACAATAGTGGAGAGTATGGCAGATGATTTTATCTCACAAAACATGCGAAAAAGAATTTAAGTCATTTTGATGTTTCAGATGGATATTGTTTTCTGTTGTTTATAAAAGTAGAGAAATCATCAGAAAATTATTATAAAATTTATTGAGAAAAAGTGAAAACGTAGAACTCAATATAAATATTAAAAGTCTGAGTAAAGTATTTAATAGATTTTTAAAACTGCTGAAACTAAAGACTGCATAGTAAGGAAGTAAACGATTTTAAATATTCTTGAAGAAGAATATTAAAAAAAACAATCAAAAATAATAATTGAATACTTTAGTCAGTCAGGAGGTTATATAACTTTCAAACGGCAGACTGGATTGGGTTTGGCAGAGGTGTTTTTAGTTTTCAGTTTTCACACTTTACTGTGTGGATAGAAAAATAAATAAATAAATATAGCTATGTAATGGATGAAGTCATTTTAATGAGACTAATCTAATATATATATATATATATATATATATATATATATATATATATATATATATATATATATATATATATATATATATATATATACCTCTGTACCTGACAAATATTTTTTTCAATACATATCTGCTGTCTTTATTTTACTTTGGATCTAAAGACCAAATAACTTTTATCAATGTAGGAAAATATTTTTGCAGAGGTTAATGAGAAAAGATCAAAGACAAATAAATACATGGAATGAAATAATCATAATGTATTTGCAAAAAAGAGAATAAAGTAGATTTAAAGGGTATATGTTGCTATAAGAATTGATAATAAATAGATAAGAAATTTAAACTGAATACCATGAAATGTTTACAAATATTTAAAAAAGACCACATGCAAAATAGATAACTGAGATGTAAAAAACGTTACTAGGAGAAGTTCAAAAGCATTATAATAAGTTCTGATAGATTCTGCAAAAAAATCAATAACGGTTGGAAGTGATGATGATGAAATATGTTTTGAAATATTTAGCTTATTTATTAAGTTCGTAATTTTTTTACAGATTGTTTTACTTTTAAATAATAAAAAAACACAAAAAATATATTTATATTAAATACTTTATTCAATTTTTTAAATTGTTTTTATATTTACTGATTTGTATTTTTCTTCAGAGTGTTCTGTGATTTGTTTTAAGATAAATAATCTTCTTATTTATAGTCAGATTTATGATATTGTTTGCTTTGCAGGATTAATTTTTACATTATTCACTTCTGCTTTTCCACATGCTCAGATGTGGTTTTTGAATGTAAATTTTTTTATTTTTTTGTTCACTATTTTTATCAATAATAAAATTTGAATAAATCAACAGATGTAGAAATCATATTCCTGTTTATTTTTTTCTACACGTCTTATGATTCTAAAATTCTATTTTGAAACTGTTAGCATAACAAAAGGAATGGAAATTATATATAAAAAAGAAAGAATTTAACTTTTAAAAAAAAATCAAATAATTTAGATTTATCTTGTTAGTATTTTAAAGCAGTTTTTTTCTGTGAAAATTGAACTATTTCAGACATTTTTCGAGCTAATAAATTAATGCATAAATATTTATATCTATAAGCATAAAACTTCATGAGAGAAAAAGAAAGAGCTAAGAGTTGAAAAATTGATAATGTATGTATATAGTGATAATTATTTGAAATGCATTAAATATAGTAATTTTATAATAGCAAATATAATTTAAAAACTTTTTATCAATAAATGTTAAAGCCATTAGTCATATAAATTGTATTATATATATATATATATATATATATATATATATATATATATATATATATATTGTAATGGTGTAAAAAATTAGGGATACATATGGGGGTAATATGGAAAATGGGAAACCACTATCATCCTCATTACATATAGAATGAATATTGATTAAAAATATCCAGTGAATAAAAACAGAGACATCATATACAAAACCCTAAGATGTATCTCCAGCATTACATAAGAGTAATAAACATCAATCATCAATAACCAACAAAAAACAATCAAAAATTAACAATCAGCCATTGTGAATGGATTTGAAAGCTGTCCACTATAGACAGGCTGATTATCTAGCCACTGCCAAACTTAGACTAGAAATCCAACACAAAACTCTGAATGACTTACCTAAATGCTAACCCATCATTCATAATAATAAAAACATTATTCTGAGATACAAAACATCTGGCCACATTGTATTATTAGTGTTTTGGCCAACTACAAACTAAATTTTTAATAAGAAAAACAAAATATAAAAATGTAGTGCATGGACCTTAAAGGTGATGTTTTTGCCATATCCAGTGTTATCATCTGGATCTTTCAAATCCAACATAACTCCTATATTTATATAATTAGCTATTATGCTCTAACCTATCTCAAAAAGAAAAAATTCTAAGAACTTTTACTCTGTGCAAGAGATAAATAAATATAACAGCATATTCTAATTTATTTTAAAATATAATTATTTAAAATCAACCCTCAAATTTTAAGCTATATTGAAAGCAAGTTCCACACACTGCCAATTCATGGAGCAGATATTTGGAAAAATAAAAATATTAAGAATAAATTTTAAACAATTATTTAATAAACTGATTAATAATTAAAAATAAAAAATGACATGATAATATGAAACTTCAGATTTATACATTCATATCAAAAGATATAATTTCATAAAAAACTTAATTAATCAGTTAACTTTTATTTCTTAAATCAATTAACTTTTGCTTTCATTAAGTTATTTCTTGAATTAACAAAAATAGGCAAATATTTTTTTCATCAGAGATAAGAGCATTTTAAGTTAGCTTATTTTTTGTACATTATGTATGAAGAATGGGGGGGGGGGGGATAGAGAACAAAAAAAGAAAAGTGTCATTAAAAAACTACTAATAAAATTATTAATTAATAGCATTTACTATTTAATTTTTAAAACCACCTTAAGCAAAGTTATATACCAAATGTCTAAATGATAAAGATGTACCGGATGATTGGAAGAATGCAGTAATAATATTAATATTTAAAAAAGGTGATAAAGAAGATATTAGAAATTACAGACCTATCAGCCTTTTATCAGTTTTATATAAAAATTTTACCAAGATAATTACAACTCGTCTACAGAGAACCTTGGATTTTCACCAACCAAGAGAACAAGCTGGATTTAAAAGTGGTTTTAGTACAGTAGATCATATTCAAGTATTGAGAGAAGTTATAGAAAGGACAAATGAATATGAGTTGTCATTATGTTTTGGATTTGTAGATTATGAAAAGGCATTTGATTCTATAAACATTTCTTCAGTGATTAAAGCATTGGATCATCAAGGTATAGATCCAGGATATTGTCATATTTTAAAGAATATTTATAAAAATGCAACAGCAACAATTAGATTACATAATGATACTGGGAAAGTCAACATTGAGAAAGGTGTAAGACAAGGTGACTCCATATCTCCAAAACTTTTTACAGCAGTGCTGCAAGAAGTATTTTGTGGATTAAAATGGGAAACTAAAGGAGTGAAAGTAAATGGAGATTATTTAAGTCATTTAGATTTCGCAGATGATGTAGTTGTTTTTTGCAAATAATGCTTCCGAGCTGCAGGAAATGTTGCAGGAGTTATCAGATGAAAGTAGGACTAAAGATAAATGTTAAAAAGACTAAAGTAATGTTTAATCGATTTGCTCAAAATATGAAAATAAAGATTGATTATGATGAATTAGAAGAAGTTAAAAGTTACAAATACCTTGGTCAGATTATTAATACAGATGAAAACATAATAGAGGAAATTAATCATAGAATTAAACTTGGTTGGAGTGCTTTTGGTAGAAATAACTTGATATTAAAAGGAAATATGCCTATGTGTTTGAAAAGAAAGGTTTTTAACAAATGTGTTTTACCAGTTCTTACTTATGGATCTGAGACTTGGACACTTAATAGAAGATCAATACAGAGACTTCAGACCACTCAAAGAAGTATGGAGAGATGTATGTTGGGAGTAACAAGAAGAGATCAAAAACGCAATGTATGGGTAAGAGAACAAACAGGTGTTACTGACCTCATTGAAAAAATTAAAAGATTGAAGTGGAGTTGGGCTGGACATATTGCTAGAAGAGATGATAATAGATGGACAATTGAAATTTTAAACTGGATTCCAAGAGATTGTAAAAGACCCAGAAGGAGACCACATGTAAGATGGATGGATGAAATAAGAAAATGTGTAGGGCTGATGTGGAGAAGAGAAGCTAAAGATCGGAGAAGATGGATTAAACTTGGAGAGACCTTCATCCTGCAGTGGATTGATAATGGTTGATAATGATGATGCACCAAAAAAAACTATACCATGGTTTTAATTTTTTTGGATTCCTTTTCATTTGTAATTTAGAGGTTATCCAGATCAATGTTCTTCCTGATGACTTCTTAATTTCTGGTTAATTATGCATAATTTTTTTTTCATTTTACAATGGGATATGTCAGGCTAATCCATACAGGAGGAATTTATCCATTTGTTTCAATAATTTTTCAAGGTCAGGCTAAAACTTAGAGCACTCATGCTCTTGATTGGAGACAAGGGTTTGGCAGATTATTTCTGGGACATTTTTTCTCCTAACAATTTTTCAATGAAGCATGTTACATGGAGGAAGATGATGTTTAGATTTTCATTAAACATAGCACATGACTTTCATTATAGAAAACATATTTATAGCTTATCTCATAATGTGTTTTATACAGCTAAATTGAAACCTACTGTTTTCTTCAATAGCTTCATTAACACTTCTGCTTTTTAGCTTCCAAGTTGAAACTGACTGCTCTCTTTAATTAACAGATGGATCAGAAAGTGACTGCTGCTTACAATATACCTAGTTCATATTAAGTCACACCACTAATTTTAGGCAACCCTGCCTTCAACCAACCACAATCCTATCTTTGACATGACAAAACTAACAGGATGTCTTACAGACAAAAATTCTACTTCTCAGAGGGACTTATTTGAAGAAATTTTAAATCTAAGGTGCAGTGCAAAAGTAAATCTTTTGCAGCATCATGAACATATTACATCCCTACATCTATGAGAATATCACCAATTTATCAATCAGAATTGAAGGCAAAACTATTATAGTTCATAATATATACCCTCTATCTTTGCAAAATACCTTTTCTCGGTTTTTGTTTTATGATTTTGCTTTTTTCATCTCTGGATCTGAAGAAAAACTGCATCTGCTTTGGAAAATTGAGGATCATGATCAGACCTCTTATAATCACTTCCTTTGATGAGATATGAACTACTTCTGAATGTTCCAATTACCTGTCTTCTGGTAAGGAACAGGGACCATATTTCTGATAAGCATTTTCTGTATATTGAAGGTTTGTCCCACTTTTGGATCATCTAATTATCCAGATGCTGGTAGTAGTATTGGGACTACCAGTTGATTGTCTCTGATTTCTTTTTTACATAGTGGCAGATTTTTCTTTCTGATACCCATATTGGATAGCATTCATATAAGGACCTTTATGGCCCCTGTATTGTATGCTGATTTAGTTGGAAGTTTAAAATCCTTTTTTTTCAGTACATGCACATTTGCTGCTGGTAAATTTATTCAACAATTTAGGCATTTACTCAATTGTATACCTGTATCTGTCGATCAACATTGCTTCAATATGGCATGGGAAGCTGTGTGTTAATATTCTTATTATTTGTAGTTCTAAAAAAAATTCTACAGTGATCACTCTAAATTTTACCACCTGCTTTATTTTAGGACTCATCATGAAGACAATTCTCTTGGGATATTTTGTGTCTAATTTTTTCCTGGTAATCTTTCCATCAGTTATGCATTATAAGTGCTTCCTTAAACTCATAAAAATTAAAAGGAGTGAATATTGAGTTCCACCATGGTTGATATGCACCTGGTAGATGCATACAAACTATTTCTAGCTTTGCCTATTTGATTATGGCATTAATGGTAAAATACCTTTTACACTTTATAAATTAAATGGGTACCTCACCAGAATTTTCTGAAAAAAAAAACATCATTCTAAAGAACTGGTTTACAATCCAAGGTATTTTATTTCCAGTTTAGATATTTATCTTTGCCTCTTCTATCTTTTTTGTGTTATTTTCTTTTTGATATAGTTATGGTTATTTTTTGGTAAGTTTGATCATTTTGTCTATGGTTGTTCTCCATCTTTTTTTACTATTTCCATGATACTACTATCATATCTGATCTGTAGGGATATAATTTGATTAGTCAGGTCCCCTATTTGCTCTTGTACAGATTGCAGACTTCTTTGACTTTCATTATTTATGGACACTATTGCTTTCTATAGTTGGCTTATTTTAATATCCATCAATTCCATTCATAATTTCTTCTCTAACTTGTCTGATTCAGTCTGATAGTTTATTAGCCATATTTTACTGTTTTCAGGCATTTTATCTTCTATTTTCTTTAATACATCTACTTAATTTCATTAAGCATTTCCTCTGTTATTTTTCTACTTTCCTCCTTTTTGTGGATTATTTTTACTATCCTCTTCTCTTTGTTTTTCTTTCTTTTAATTATCCACATCTTTCTTTTTATTATTATCTTCATTTTGTTTATTTTTTTATTATTCTCATCTTTTTGTTGATCTCTACTAATTATTTTCTTCTCCTTGTTCATTTTCTGTTTATTATTTTTTTCTTTTTATTGACTTGTTTATTATCCTCTTCTTTTTATTGACTTTTTTATTATCATCTCTTTGTTGATTCATTTATTTAAATATTTCTAATAATTGAATTAACATTAAGTATCCTCTACTTTCTGGATTTCGTCCATGGGTTGGTAATATTATTTTTGATCATGTTTCTCCCTCCATCTTCTTTAATTTTGCTCTGGTCAGAATATACTTTTAAATTATAGACTTTTTTAATCTTCAAGAAAAAAACAGTCATATTTTTTTTACACATTGCAAATACAAATATTAACTTTTTATATAATATCTCACAAAATAAGCATAACATCACCTTCTCTTTCATGCAAAATTTCCCCTTAACTAATACTACTAATTATATTATTATTCCTAATCTGTCTTTGGTTGAACACTACTGTATCAATGCCTGAATTTATTTTGTTTCTCTTGCCTTATTTTCTAGTTTTATCATAGTTCATGTGTATGTGACTGATCTTCTTATTCACTAATATTATTATTGAATTTAGTACATATGCATTACAAAAACAAATTCCTGTGACAAATCATTTGTCACAACTTTTTCTAGAGATTTGACTAGCTTCTAACTGAATAATGGTGCATAGTAATGTGCAATCTTGGAAGAGATACATAATTCAGACACTGGACTATAAATAAACAATGCAGCATGAACACCAGAATGTCTATCTTAATTTAGAGACTGTAAGATATCTACAATCCAAAAACAGAAATATTAATACAAAGATCTTTGCAAAGCTGTTCTCTTTTGAGACTTAGGATTTGGTAAATACAAAACTATAACTTGCTTTTTTGTTGGAGACTTAGAGGCTAGGGATCATGGCAGGACTACATTAGCTGAACCAGGACAAACAACAGAAAATATCAAAACTTGAAAGTGGGTTGGAGCAGTGATTATAATAGAACCTCCATAGAGTTACATCAAAACATTGTAACCTCAAGCCAAGAAAAAAATGCTCCATCCATCAATAGTACTCAGTGTACAGTTAAACTCCAATAGACCAAAACTCAATTCAATATCCAAAATTGCACATCATTTTTATTCTACTATAAACATGAATTTCTTAAATATATAAATAATCCCACTATTTTATAGATTTTAATCGAATTTTAACTTAATAAACATCTATCCTTTTGTCACATTTCACAGTAATACATTTTAAATGTAATCCTGAATCAAAATACATAGCTTTCTTTTTTGTCTATAATTTCTGAAGTTCAAGTTATGTTGTCACTTTGTATACTGAACTCAGGAGCCTGATCATTGGGTCGATAATTGTGTGACTATTCAGAATAATGAAAAATGTAGAGATAACATGGGAATATGGAAATACATCATCATCCTCCCCATAAAATAACTAATCAAATTTAAATATAAAAAGAAAACAGTGAATGGAAACTATATCAGAATAAATTAATACCCAGTGAATAAGAGCAGAAAGTCATCATAAACAAAACCATAAGGAGCATTTCCAGTCTTACAGAAGAACATAAATTATTAATCATTCACAAATCAACAAAGAACTATCAAAAATCAGTCAGCTGTGTGACTGTAGTTGAAATGAATCCACTGTAGACATGCTAATTATCTAGTCACTGGCAAACTTAGACCAGAAGTACAACACAAATCTCTGGATGCACATACTCAAGTTTCAATCCATTACTCATCATCATCATAATAATAATAATAATAATAATAATAATAATAATAATAATAATAGGAGCGCCACCTGGATACAAACCTAGTAGCAGGTAAGCAAAGAACCTCTTAGCTTTTTGTTGATAAAAGGCAATTTATTTGCTAATAACTAATAAAAATGTCCAATAAAACAATTTAAAACACTCAAATATTTATTTTGATTGAAAAAGAGTAAAAAAGAATAGAGAAATCCAGAGAGTTTTTTTTTATCGAAAATCTGTACCTAATGCTAATAGATAAATGCATAGTTAAAAGCTAGCGGATCTAATAACTAATGCCAAAATCTCAGACAAATTTAATTTTTTAATAAGAGTAGATAAAAATCAAATCTACAAAACTCAATAATTTTGCGGATAACTGAATTGTATTGGTTATATATATTAGTGTTTGTTTAAAAAAAAATTTAAACATACCTTTGAAAAATAATTGAAAAACTTAAAATGGTGACCGCTCAACCTATTAACCAGGTAGGTGGTCCATCACAGGGCACGAGAAAGTCATATGCTTCTATAGCAAAAAAGCCCAAGATTACGTAAGCCCAGCAAAAGGTCCTAGGTTTAGGAAAACAACAGCAGATGATTTGGAAAACTTGAATCTTATGGATCAAAATAAAAATGACCCCCCCCCCATATTAAATGGACTGATGAAATGCTGGAAAAAATTGGAGAGAAATTCAACAAAACAATACCTCGATCACTTTTCCTGACCTTTTAACATTTCTTCACCGATAAATCAATAGTACTCACTGTAACAGATAGTCTTTGCACATTATACAGTTTCCCCAAACTCCTTCTAATAGAAACGCTGCATGAAAATAATATGTTTGAATCGGTACAATGCATAGGTGACCATCCAAATAGCAGATATGTGGTGGTCCAGTTTTATGAAAATGCGCAAAGAGAACAATTTAGAAATCAAATTAAGATGCTAAGTAATTTTGCACTAATAACAGTCGATGAGAATAAGTATAAAAATATCTTCAGAATTTTAAAAAATACTTATTTTGGCTACAACATGGAAGATTTCCAAAAAATGATGAATCCTTTCAGAAAAGTCATTTTCTTCCAGCAAAAATACACTAAAGAAGCAGCAATTCCCATACTAATAAATAGCTTTGAATTCAAAATTAAATTGAATAAACAAGTAGACCTGGAGAATATCCCCACACACATAACCAATGAAGAAGCTACACTATATATTTACATCAGAGGGCTTAAGCCAGGTTTCTTCTGTTGTGGAAGAAGAGGACATATTACAACGGAATGCAACAAACAAACACAGTAAAATAAAAACAACAATACATCAAAAAACTCAGGAAATGTTACAGAAAGCGAAGACACAATTAACCAACTAGATGAGTTAAACTATCCTACACTACAAAGCACCCAGGAAAACAACATATCTAATAGAAATGAAAGAATTAGCAATTCAGTAAACACTATAACAAAAGAAATTAAAACAAATAAGGAAAATCAAAGCAGTGAAAACCCACACAATTTAAATAGAATGGAGGAAAAAGAAAATGAGAACCTACCAAAAGAGCTTAAAGGAAAAATGAATGAAAATGATGAGCAATCAGAAAGCATAATAATAAATAAAATGACCACAGAAATCATGGATAAAATAACACAGTACTATCCAATGCTAGAAAGCACATCAATTGAAAGCAGGAAGAAAACACGTAAAACAAAAACAAAAAAACAAGAGAAAGTAAGAAAATTAAAATGAATGAGGAAGAAGATAATCAGATTAATTTAACAGAAGAAACCACAGCAGAAGAGATGGAAATAGAACTAACCACACCAGAAGAAAAAAAATTAAAAAAAACACCACACTATAGAACACGTATCCAAACACAAACAGAATCACCACAGGAAAAAAACATGCAAACAAAAACAGCAGAATAAACCATGGACCAATTTAAATCTCCCTTGCAATATAAGTTAAACTCAATGAAAATTAAGATAGGCACAATAAATGTTCGGGGATTAAATTCGAAGAAAAAAATACAAGAAATCAATAACTTGATACAACAACTCCAACCTACCATATTAGGATTCGATCTTTAATGGATCGCAGATAAATCCAGCACAACTTATGAGTAAAATGGGTTTCTGCACATGCTCTAGAGGCACACTAACACCCTCAGGTGGAACAGGAATATTTATTAGCCAAAGAAGTCCCTTTATGACATTTAAAATAAAATACATAGACGTGAATCTATTAATAACATATTCAATAATAAAAACTTCTCAATAAATATTATTTTTGTATATATACCACCAGGGCCAACTGTAATTAACAGAATAATAACAATTAACTCAATCCTCTCAAACAATCCCTACCCAACTATTCTTATGGGAGATTTCAACATAAGTTATAAGAAATTTATTACAAAATGGATACACCAATTAACATTTTTACTCATGAGTGGAGAAGATTTTCTACCACCTAACTCTATATCCTTTTATAACAATAGACATGGAACTTTAATAGATCTAATGTTTTATTACCCAATGCTGCATCATTCAATAAAAATATCACATTCCCCAACCCCTTTTTCAAACCATGCAGCGCAGATAATAACACTAAACATAAACAAACACCACAGCGCAATAATTAATTTGCAAAAAATGATCAGGATCCTACTACCAGATAATACTACAGAGTCACTTTTTTCAGAAATTTATATAATGATAAATAAAACAAATCAGCTTAAATTAGATCCAATATCCAGATACATAGCTTACACTAACATGCTTTCATTTAATATAAACCATATCACACAAAAAATCAATTCCTTCCTCCAGGCTAATTACATTAGCAGATGAAATATACAAAAGAATCAGTCTGTCTAAACTGGTTCAACATAATCAAACAAACATAATTAAATTCACGCAGCTCTATAAACAGACTTGCAATAAATTAAAACAATATCTAAGCATAAAAAAGAAAAAAATTGCCTAGCATAGCCGCACACATGGACACGCAGATATATTAGGTGGGCTTTGGGGTACCCATCCATAAATAAAGTTTCCATGGTGCTGGTATCAGAAAATAAGATTACAACAGGATTTAACATGATTGCACCTATATATAACTATTTCAAAACAAAGCTAACTTAGCATTCACAATTTACACCCAAATAAGATTATTTTGGAACAACTGAAGATGAGATGCCATTTAAAATCGAGGATTTTAAGGTAGTGTTAGAATTAATCTCACCCACATGTCATCCAGGACCTCCAGGCATTCCACAGTTTGTACTTGCACATCTTAGCCAAATTACAAATACATACCTGTGTCAAATCAAATAACACAATAAATTTATAGGATACAGGGATTATACAAGATATCAATGGTACCATTTATGAAAAAACAAGAACCTATTACCAAGATTACCAACTTAAGACCTATCTCAATGGAGCATTTAGGAATTAAACTGCTAGAAAAAGTAATAAAGGTGAAGATTGAACCATTTATACTGACAAAAATATCACAATATCAGTATGCAAAGAAAGGCTCATCCACAGGTCAGGCAGCACTAATCTTTAAAACTATAATTAACTCAGTAATTAAGAAGAAGAAATATACTCCAATTGCAGTACAACTAGATTTTGAAAGTGCTTTTGACTCTGTACCAATAAAAATCTTACTAAACCAACTAAAGGAAACACAAATACCATGATCAATATTATGTGCAATAGCCAACCTACTTTTAAACAGAGAAGTACATATCACACTTAATGAAAGAACGTCATCATCATTCTATCCCACCCAATCAATACCATAAGGGTCACCACTAAGTACACTACTGTTTACCTTCTACATAAACCCCTTATTGGAAGAAATTGAAAAAAAATATAGGGAGTTTTAATACCAAATACAAAAAGATACATTCCTTGTATAGCTTATATGGATGATATCACAATATTCTTAACATCAAAAAAGCAACTACAAACACTACAAAACATCATAGAAGAATATACAAAAAAAATCAAACTTAAAATCATAATAAGTCAGCTGCTTGGACAATTTTTACAGGGAAAGTAAACAAACAAATTTATCAAAAAAAGCCCAACAGTTTTTTAGGTTTTCCTTTTTATCTGGGAATGAATCAAATGAGAACAACAATACAAAACAAATTCAAAGTCGATGCAGAAAGAATCACAGAATCATATCTATCAATATATGCAAAAATATCATTATTCAATCAACTTATAATGTCAAAAATAAGCTACTATTTACCAATAATCAGTTTCACAAAACCATTTATAGCCTCAATTAATTCATTTTGTAGCAAACTACTATAGAACAGGAAAGTAGTTGCCATTTCAATAAAGCAACTTAACCAACCAACAAAGTGGAATGGTCTGGGACTTCACTCAAAATCAGTGTTTTAGACACAAAAAACAATAAATCTGCTAATAGCCATAGTCAAAAGATTTCCAGTTATTGAACCAATATTGGAGATCACACCCACAGTTTGTCCACCACCTACAAACAATTATATCTTTACATTGCTTGAAAACATTGAGAGCATCAAAAACAAAGTAACGCTGAAAAGTCCAATAAAATATACATATTGGCAAATACATGATTCCTAACACAAAAACAATCTGAGAATAACCAAATATCTATGTTGGGAATTGATAACAGCCAATTACTTAAAAAATTTAGGAAATGTTACCTGGAACCAAAATTTTATGATTTCATAATTAAAGTCAATTTGAAAGCAGTACCTACAAGTCATTTTATTAGATACAGAAGATTCTATATTAATATAAATCCCTTGTGTAGGCTGTGTCACAGGAATGAGGAAACACAGGACCATTTCATACATAATTGTTCAGGACTTGAAAAAGTAAGACAGATGATGGTTGGTGGATATAGGAAAAATGGAACTACAATAGATGAGATTCTACAAACATTCAAAAATAATGAAATACCCACCATAAGGGCAGCCACTTTCAGCCTATATGCATTCTGGTGTACCAGATGCACTTTTACACTGGGCAACAACATGAGAAGGCACCCTAACACCTATAGGAACAAATTACAAAAAATAAAAGAAAGAGACAGCATTATTGCACCACCTGATATCTTTGCAGCAACTTGGTCTTTTTTTAAAATTCAGGCCACTTTATAATAAAGGATATAATAGAAAAGGACAAAGGCAAACATGAAATTCAGTGTTGCAAGAACATGAAAAAATTACTGAAACCATGATCATTGATTTATATTGTACATAAACTTGGACAATAAATATTTCATAAAGTGTGAAAAAATCTAAAACATTGTGAAAGCCACTATCTAAGTTCTAAAAAGTCAATTTTTAAGTGCAAAGAGACTCTAATCAAATATACAGACTGTAATGTAATAACTGTGTAAACCTATGTATAACCCTATATATAATCAACAACCAATGTAATCACTTGTTTCTGAATAAAGTTACCTTTAAATAATAATAATAATAATAATAATAATAATAATAATAATAATAATAATGATGATGATGATGATGATAATAATAATAATAATGATGATGATGATGATGATGATGATGATGATGATGATGATGATGATGATAATAATAATAATAATAATAATAATAATAATAATAATAATAATAATAACAACAACAACAACAACAACACTATTCTGGGATACAAATCATGCTGATCATTTTTAATATTTTGACCACATAGTACTATTAGGGTACTGGCTAACTAGAAAACAAAATTTCTAATAGGAATTATAAAATATAAAAATGTAGTGCATGAACTTTAAGGTGATATTTTTACACCATTCAGTGCTATAATATGGATCTCCTAACCTCAACATAACTTCAATGTTTATATAACTAGCTATTATGGTCTAATCTAACTTAGGAAGCCAAATTCTAAGAAATGATACTGTGAGCAAAAGATAAATAAAATAACAGCTTACTGTAATTTATTTTAAAATAACTTTACCTCGAATAATGTGTAAACAAGCCTTCAAACTCTAAGCTATATTTAAATCAAGCCACACACATTGCTAATTCATATAATAGATTGCTGTAGATAAAAACATTAATACAATAATATTTTAGACAACTATTTAATAAAACAAATTGATTAATAATAATAAATATTTTTAAAAAATAACATGATAATATGAAACTTCATATTTATACATCCTTATCAAAAGGTATATTATCATTTAAAAAAGTAATTAATCAGTTGATTTTATTCCTTAGATTAATTAATTTATGATTTTATTAAATTATTGTTTTAAATAACAAAAGTTATAAAATAGGTTTTCTTTCAGAGATAATGGAATTTTAAATTAGTTTACCTTATTTCTACATGATTTTTTTTTTTGGGTGGGGAGAGGAATGATATAAAACAAAGAAAGAAAAACATGTCAAATTTTATAAATTTAAGTTATTTTAAAGAAAGTTTTTCTATAATTGTGAAAGAAAAAAATCAAACAAATTAAAAAACACATGTTCAAGTAAAAAACTACTAATAAAATAAAAACAACAATTGCTACTTAATTTTAAAAACACCTTTATAAATTTAAATTTAATATGCACACTAAAAACTACCATATACCATGGTTTTATTTTTATTTGTAGTCCTTTTTTGCATTTGTAATTTACAAAATTTCCAGGTCAATGCCCTTCTTGAAGGCTTTGTATTTACTAAAGTTTTTTTTTTTTTATTTTGCAAAAGATTATTTTAGGATAACAAATATTACAAACATTCATCTATTTTTCCAATGATTTTTCCAAATCAGGCTAATACATAAAAGCACTCATTCTTTTAGTTGCAAACAAAGTTTTAGCAGATAACTTTAGGAACATTTTTCTTCTTACATTTTTTTCAGTGAAGCAGGTTAGATAAAGTAAGATCATGTTTAACTTTTACCTAAATATGGCATATGGTTTTTACTATAGAAATCATTTATAGCTATACTCATAGCATGTTTTATACAATTAAATTAAAACCTACTATTATTTCTAACAACTTGATTAAAACTTCACTTGGTTAAGACTTCTGCTTTGTTAGCTGCCAAAGATAGAATTGACTGTCCACTTCAACAGGTGAGTCCCAAAGTGACTGTTACTTACAAGACAGTTCTGATTAATCCACATCTCTAATTTTGGAACAATCTTGTCTTCAATCAACTACAATCCTGTTTTCTACATGACAAAATTAAACACTGTTCAATTAGGTCTACTTTTTCAAAAAGGAATTGTACAGTTATTTCCCTCACTTTTTTTTAATCACAAACAAAAAAAACTTTGGGTTTGTTTTTACTTTTCAATTAAAATTAATTATTGTCATCATTTTGGTTCTAAAAGTAATATTTGAAAGTATTATATAATTCTGCACATATCACTAAATTAAATGATCAAGTTACATATATATCCAGATGTTTTCCATCTGTGGATTTGTTTTCTGAAAAAGATGACCTCATAAAACTTAATCTTTCTCACTGTATTTTGACCTAATTACAAAATTAAAAGTAACAATAGATTGTAGAATAAGATATGGATAAATTATCCTGAGTGATTGAGGAAAAATCATGGATGACCAGATGTAAAACCCAGCTGTAGGAAATCAAAAACAATGGGATTCCATGATTCTTAGAATACAGTGAGAAAATGAGCAAAACAGATCTAAAAACACTATGACAGGGAAAAGGAGGTAAGCTGATAATATAAGCCTCTGCAGCCATATTTAACTCATTCAGACATTATTTTAAGACAATTCATTGACCAAGTATTTGGTAAAATTGCTGATGATGATGAAGTCTGAGTGGAATGTAATTTTTTTGCCTTCTTCACACTGGGAAGATCTACCATGTGGAGAGCAGTAAGATGGAAGCTGTAAGATCAAGGCAGATACCAGTTGACAGAGCCATTCAACATGGCACCAACTTACCAGCAGAAAGAAAAGAGTGGTAACAACCTCCCTCCACTTAAAACTAATAATTCAACTAAAATGTCATAATTCCTAAAGTTAGCTAAGTCTAAAATCTATGGCCATAATAATAATGTTCTTTAAACCCATCTCTTAAATGTAATTTTTTTTTATTTTAATCTTAAAATCTTGCCTGATTTACATACTGAGTTAATAACTGATTTATTTAATTATTGATTTACTTACTCAATTTATTTACTGATTTATTTGTGGTTTGCTGATTTATCTCTGATTGATTTAATTTCAACATATTTATCTTATTATGAGTTATTAAAAGTATTTTAGTTTAACTTGCTTAAATTGATTGATTTTAAATTATTTATCATAACTTTTGTTAAGTATAATTCTAAATGCTTTATTCTGAAATGATAATTAAGTTTCTAAGTTATTTTACATATTTTAACTTAATGATATTTGCTTTTACATATTTTAACATAATGATAAACTTTGCCATTATTAATTCTTGTATACAACTTAAATTTGTATTGAACTGAATCATTCAGATGTAAACTAATTGTGTGTCAATTTCCTTTTAAACTAAGCTAAAACAAAGACAACTTCAGATTTCACTTACGTGAAATCTTATCTTTAACCTTACATTTTTTTAATTAAATCTGTGCCAAATTTTATTATTTTTCAATTATGTATTTGTTTATGCTATATTTGTTCAAAACGGGGTTTTACTTTTAGTTAAATGATTAACGAGAAGGGATTAAATCTTCTCACACACATATGTAATATCGCATATATTAACGCACAAAAGAAACTCCATTATGAAAGGGACAAAATGTCTTATTTAAGAGATAATTAAAAGCTTACAGCTACTTTAAGGTAGATTTGCTTTAGAGATAATATTTAACTAATAGTTAGCTGGAGTAATGAAATACAGCATAAAGCTATAACTTTATATTGTAATTCTCCATAATATAATGTATTCCTACCTAGAATTATAAATGCCTATATAGATAGCTTTATAAATTACATTCATAAGCTTTCCTTAATAGCATAATTATAGATGCTATGTAATGAACTGATATAGGGCAGTTTCATGAAGGAAACTATTATTTAGCATCCTAATTTCTATTACATAATAATGTAGTCGGTGGTGTGAATGTGTCCTTAAGAAATGCTATGGTGTATATACTTGTTGCTGTGTATATTTCTTTAATGGGTGAATGTGTAAGGGCTACACCATTACTCTCTTAGTTCAGACAACTATCTCCTTCAGATGATGGTTGACTACTCACCACCCCATTCTGCATCCTCAGAAATGGAGCATGAGACTCCCATAGTTTAATTAGTTGTTCAATCACCAGACTAAAAGGTTTCTTATTTCCACAGCAATGAGGATGGTGAAAAGGGAACCGGTACTTGGTAAAAATCCCCTGAAAAGGCACATTTGAGATGCAGGGACTCATATCTTATATTTTCTATACACCGTGTTATCTGAATTCTGACTGCCAATCATCAGTTCATCCCACCATAGTAATTGTATTTTCAGCTTTGATCTGAATTCGAATCTAATTTCATAGGCATATAAGATATATATATATATTAAGTATCCATGCTTAATAAAATGTTATATTCTTTATAAATGTTTATAATCACTTCTGCTAGCTCTAAAGCGGATCTAGATCCTGTTATATAGCATAAACTAGGCATAGATCATCATGAGCAAATTAACTAAGTTATAAAGTAATCTTAAGGCTTATGAAACTGTAATTTCAAATGTATAATTTCTTCATCACCTGCAAGTGATATATATATATATATATATATATATATATATCAAAGTAAATTAAATTATTTGTAACCCAAACTACAATCACCTCCGCGAGATTGGAAACGCTATATATAAACAGTAAATGCTCAAATAAAATCATCACCTATGCGTGATATACATATATATGACAAATACAGTAATTTAACTCATTTGTAACCAGAAAATTAATGTCACCTGCGAATGATTTAAATTGTCATATATATATATATATGTGTGTGTGTGTGTGTGTGTGTGTGTGTGTGTGTGTGTGTGTGTGTAAACTAAAACTACATGTAACTAAGTAAACCATAAATGATTATATCCAAAACCATCACCTGCGTGTGAACCCAAAACTCAAATGTTAAATTGTATCCCTAACTTAATCATCTGTGAGTGAGACAATCTATATAACCACAATGAAATAATTATTTTCATTTATTAATTTTATTATTTGGTTTTCATTAAATTAATTTTAAATTTAACTTTTGTTTCATGTCTCAATGTTGCTCATTATTAAGTCATTATTGAGTAGTTAATTATTAGTTAAGAATCACAATCCATATTTGATAATTATGTTCCACCACACACATTGTCTATATAGCTATACTAGTTAGAATGTCAATTTCCTATAGTCTTGTGCTTTACTGATCTTCTACTGCTGGCACGTGATAAAAGAGAATGCTGCTGTGGCTTCATAGGTGTCATCCACAAAGTGGTAAATCTTTGAGCATTAGTAAAGGAACTGAAGCTATACCAGACAATGTGGTTTGTACGACTCTATGCTGGTCAGCCTTGAGATGATTTGCTAAAACTCTGGATTTTGTTGTGCAAATTTACAGATTTGACCATTACAGCATTCTTTTTATCTAGATCTCTCCATACTCACTTTCTTTTATTTTCTTCTCATGGCCATTAAACATAGCAAAGTTTTCCAGCATAGGTCAGGAAATCATGAATTTCTTTGATCTATATATGGAATAAAATTATTTCAAAAAACATACATGTAATTGAATTTTGAATAGGCAAAACATCTTTATTATATATAAGCTATATACAATTCTATTATGTGATGATGCTTCACTACATTTCCTTTTAATTTATATGCAAAGATCTTTTACTTTATTAAATTATATACTTTTGTTCTGATATTAGTTTACTAGCATTTTTAGTTCACAATGTATTACTTATTCATGATATTTAATTTTAAATAAAGTTGATCTTTCAGGTTATTCCATTTATATGTTTTGTGTTTTACATTAACTTATTCTAAATGTGTCAAATATGAATCCTGTACTTAATGGTTTTTAAACATTAAATTGTCTTATAAATAATTAAACCATTTACAACTTAATAAGTACTCAACTAGTCATTTTCTATAGAAATAATCATGTTTTAACATAACATAAGTTGTGAATATATCATAAGTACTCTGTTTAACATTAACATATATATGCATACATTTGTAAGTTTCTTAATTTATAACCTTTCCTATTAATGAACTAATATCATATGTACTGATTTTATTCGTTTTAATAATGTTCATAAAATACTGGAGACCATTATTCTTGAAGTATATATATTTCACATTGTATGATTAATTTGAAAAAATATACCTAAATTGAATTACTTCATATGCAGAGTTAATTCATAAAGTTAATAAAAGTATATCATGATATATAAATTGTGACAAAAATCTTCTTGATCACAGATAACAATGCTATGTTAATGGCCTGTAGAAAAATATTAATAAATAATAACACAAATATTCCACTATCAGAAATTCATTATTCCAAATATCATATTATGGCTCATGATAGAGGATATTTTAACTGTTCATAGAAAATATATAAATAAATCCATGGTAGACTATTCTCTTAATTCATATAAAATGACATCTCACAATATATATATATATTCATATCCCAAGTGCGTTGATCGGGATCAACCCGGGCCAGCTGCTTAAAAGGCAGCTATGCTAACCATTAGGCCACCAACGATTGACCTCACAATATATATTTTAATGACTTCAAATAATAAATAGCTACATTATAATATTATTCTATAGCACAAAATTATACACTACTCTATACTTTATCTTTTAAATTATTCTGCTATTACTCAATGATGATTAATCTTGTCAGCATATAATATTGACAAGAAAGCATCAGTTATTTTTTTCACAAATTAATCAGAAATAAATTATCATTATTCTCTATTTTTAATTCTTTCACTAGGCTTCATTTAAGTATATTAGATTTATTAGTTTCATATACTTTAAATATTTTTAAAAATTCAAAAATTAATGACTTACAATATTTATTACTAAAATTATGTAATTGGTGAATAGAATCCTTCTTTACAAATGTATGTTCACACTCACATATTTATGCACTAATGTTAAAATTTAATTTTTAAGTTTAAAAATTCTATTTCATTTAAATATTAATTTTAACTGATGCTAATGTAAATCTTTTATTATTTATCAAATTATTTATCAGCTGAACTTATTTAATATAGCAAACTCTTTTTATTAAACATTTTAAATTTCTTATGAAATGATTCAAAACTCATTCATATTTTTTACCATCTTTTAAAATAATATTCTAGTATTTTGATACTATACCTTACTAGATTGCTAAATCCAATATATAAACTAAAATATTTGTTTTCATTTTCTTTAAACAAACATACAAAAAAATACAATAAGAAAAAAAAAAATTTACAAATGCTATCTTCTATTTTTTCTCTGCCATATTCCAATAAGTCATTGTAAATTAACACAAAGTATCCATTCCAATATATATATATATATATATTGGATATATATTGTATATAGATATGTATATATATATATATATATATATATATATTGTACCCTCACTTCTCGATATATGATATAACTTAAAATATGACTAGCTCAATTAAATCATTATGCTCGGTTAAAATATGTATAGCTATCTTTAATATATTTTATAATACTATATCTTATCAAATTTATTATAAACTTATCAAAAATTAATATAGTTCAATATTATGTACTAATTAAATAAGTATTTACTAAAATCATGAGACTGTGAAGTGAAGTTACAATTGGTAATTGAATTTACATTGAGCCAATGTCTTTCCAAGACACTGTTTCAATGGCATAAGAATACTATTACTTCTTTATTATCTCATTACTAACTCTACAGCACTCTTATGACTTTTATAAATGAACTATCTTTAATAATAATAGATAAATAAATCTCAATCTTTTGTTAAGGAAATATAATTAAAGAATCTCAGGTTCTTCTAATTATCTTAAAGTAATAATAATTTGTGCAGATAGGAATGATAAGGGATTTAATATCAAACCTAAATACACCTAACTTATTCTAATAACAATAACTAATAATAATAATCTTTAGTGTATAGCTTAATCTTATCTATTTTATTATACTATTAATCATTAAGAAAATAAGTAAATCATATACATGTCTTTCATTTCCATATAGTATCTTAATTTTAAAATATACTAAAGTCTTATAATTTAACAATCTGTGGCAATAAATAATATTATACTCTTATATTGTGCATTATAATTACTTTGTGACCATTGTAATATTATACATTAATGTCAATCAATTTCTATAAATTATATTAAGAAAATATTGTGTTTCTTTCTCAAATAATAAAATAATAAATTCATATTGTGCAAATATTATGTTTATTCAAATTATCTGTTGTCAAATGCTGTGGTGTAAAATAATGAATTCGACACACTTTTAAACAACTTAAACAAATTTATTTACATCAACTTTAACAAATAACTTGTTTACACTATTTACATTTAAAGTGGAAACCAAAGAAAATAAAACAAAAATAAGAAAAATAATAATACAAGATTTTACACTGTTACTATTTCCATAATCATAAATAGATAATTTATACATTTCTTAAAATGTTCTATCAATAACATTTAATTAAGTTTATGACTTTAATTTTAATAAACATCATTTATCCTCAGTTAATACAAGAAAAGGTTTTATGTGAAATATCATTCATGTAGCATATATATAAATAAACAGACTTTAATAATTAAAATGCTACTTCACTTAAGTCTTACTGCTATTTAGATTATAATGTACTAGTATGTATTACATTTACTATTAATATTACTCAAAGATCAATTAATGTATAAACTGATATAACTTTGTAATATAATAACAATTATTGATTATAATTATTTATGTCATTCCGATGTGATTTCATATTACATGTCTTACCAAAATATGCAATACGTATATGTTCTTTTAAAATAATATTTTAAATTATTCAATAATTTCAACTTTTATAAAGTATTATGTTAAATAAAATTCTATGATTCTTTTTATATTTAAACTATTACTCTTCTTTACTTGTTATTCTTATTCCTTCCTAAAAAACTTCTATCTACAAAAGTCATTTTAACCTTATTTAACTTCAGAAAAACAGATGACCAATTTTAAAAAAAAATAATAATATTTATCCGAAAAATCTCTTATACCTCATCATCTATATACGATAAGCCTTCAATTAAAATATAAATTTCTATGTAAAATTAACTTAACTTATCTAATAAAATAATATAAAATATAGATTTTTATACCTCTTACTAACTTGAAAAAAAATAAATAACTTACACTGATATAATAAATCTAATTCCTAATATTGTAACAAAAACATTAAAATTTGTTCACGAAAGAATCATATAATTATTTCTAGGTTCTCATATTACGTTGTACTAAATTTACATCATCAATTTAAAGTATGCATATTAAAATAAAACTGCTATTACTAATATTATGCGTGTATATTCTTTAAATATTTATCCATTCATTCAACACTCAAATAACATTTGGTTGATCTAAAGAAAACATAGCAAATACATCAAATTATTATTATTACATAATTTTTTACCATAAATGATACTTTAATGTACAGTCCGTCACACGATGTCTTCCAGGATTACAGTTTTACAAGATAATTTCACATTTACACTCAACAATTATTCTTTAAAATATTACGTGTTGTATAATTATAAAATAAACTTTATGCAATGAAATGTTATATTAATATTTAGTTATTTTTTAAAAAAAATGTAAATGTACCTTTCCTATCTTTAATAAATCAGTAATTAATTAAATATTTATGTTAGTTAATAAATAAAAACATATTACATAAAATCCAACAGTGTCTTCTTTCACCCATAATTGTTCTTTTTCCTAGGCACAAATTTTCACCAAACATTACTTCCTTTTCCGGTACATCACGTGTTTTTAAAAGTTTTTATGAAAAAAATGAAAACGTTTTTTTTTTTAAAAAAAAATAAAATAAGAGTCAGTTCCACCATAAGAATAAAATAATAATTAAAATAGTTTATATAATCCAGATTCATTTCTTTTCAGGAAAAAAATATTATTATTTAAAAGTTATTACTTTTTAGAATTAGTCTATAATTTACAAAGTTCTTATTTAATTATTTTTAATTGATTTGGATATCCACGTATATTTGATTTGCGCATTCTTTAACAAATATCTAGGTAAGATTAATTTTAGATTCTTCTGTACGACCAGCGTTCAGACTTTACTAATATAATAATTTTTTTATAGGTATTTCTTTACCCATTAAATTTCCAATTTATTTGCCTTTTAAAACTGTCAGAATTTAGTCTTTTAAACCATAAAGACTTAACAAGGCAAGTATTTATGTAATCATTATTATTTACCATCTTTACTAAGTTATATACTTAGATTTATAATTTACAAATACTTTCTTCATAAAGAAGTATTTCTCATTCTTTTAAATATCTGTTTATAAAAATTAATTACCATCAGCTTTTAAATTTAAATAAGGTCCAACATATTACTTTTATGCATCTAGTAACTCTCCTAGTTAATCCAGCGTTTGTTAAATTTTTAGTATAAAGTCTCCAATACATTTTATCCTTATACGATGTTTTCATGACTATTTGATAGTAAACTGAGCTTCGATCGAGACGATCAATAGGAAATTATAATTAAAATTAGCACTGCATATTTGTCGTTAAACTTTTATAAATTATTTTAAAAAAACTACTCTCTTATAATTTTTAAAAAACGATTATGAGAGCATCTATAATTACTTAGCTATTTCTAATAGCACCCTTTACTTTTAAAAATTACAATCACAATCCTCCTCCGAACAATTGAACCTTGGTTTTATACCCGAAGAAACTCCCCACTTGATTGGTAAATTAAACAATCAACTTGCTAGCTTATTTACATATTTTACCAACAAGACAGAATTAAAAATAAATAATGACTTATTTAATATTTATTATTTATCACATTATTAAATTCTTAAATTAATCTTTATCATTTATTTAAATCCATTAAACATTTTTTAAAATATACTTTCTTACTTTATTTCACTTTTAACTTTTATAAGATTATTTTTATAAACAAATTAAGTCTATTTTTATTCGTTATGTTTTTTTAAACAGTATTTAAAAATCAGATTTAATGTTTCACATTAATTATCTTTATTTTTATTTCGCGATAGCCAATATAATATTTATAAATTTTATAACAGAATTTTAAAATAGTTTTGCAACTTTACTAAAAAAAAACTCCCAAGCATGTGTGTATGTGTTTAACTAACATCTGTTTTACAACACTGCTACAAACGCTTGTAATAATCTAAAAATAAACTAACAATTTCATTTTTAAAAATAAATATTTTTAAAATAAATAATATCTTATAACAACTTTTAAAATAATACTTCGATATTATTAAAATCAAATATTAATCTTCTATTATGTACTACTAATAATTAAAATATTTATATTCACTTATTAAATATTAATCTTTATCAACAATAAATATATGCATTTAATTTTAACTTGTCTTTTTAAAATTTTAACTTTAAACATTTATTTACTAAATTTATTAATGCAGTATTGATTATGGCCAGTTTTTCCAACCATATACTATTATCATCCCTATTGAAACGTCTCTCTCAAACATCAGCACAATTTTCACATATCAAATATTCATAGATTACTTTAATTACATTTTTTAAAAGATTGTTATTAACAAAATTAACATCATATAGCTAAATATATCTTAAATTTAAAATTTTTTAAATAGATTGATACAACAATTTATGAAGACCCATACAAAAGGGCACAATATATATATATAAATATATATATATATAATGATATAGTGCTAACATTTTGGTCTTTATTCCAGACTGAATCTGGGGGATAAGTAAAATTTAAATTATTTTTGTAGATTTAATTTTCAGGCTTTTAGGATTTGCCTTTTAGATACATGACATAAAATCAACATAACTAACTATAGATAAAATTAAAGTGGAAAATCAGTTAGCAATTGTCACTACTGTTATATCTTCTTCCAATTCTTCTACAAGAGATTATTTATCTATATTTGCAGAATGACAATCAAAACATAAAAGCTTGTATTTTTTGATATTATTTAACATTTCATCAAAAGGAAAAAAATCCTTAAATGTATAAGTAGTTGATAATTAATGTTGCAGTGTTGCATTAATCTATATCCACTCAATAATTTTACAAAAAAGTCAGAAATTCTGAAAACAGATGATGAAAAGAAGTATTTATCTATAAATGCTGAGGCTACAATATATGATGGTGATAATAAACAGGCTTAGTTTAGAGCAATGATATTTATATGAAGTGAAACATATTAAAATTTATAAAGTATAAATAGAGGAACATTGTAAGTGTAAATATAAGAATTACATTTTTAATAAGAAATAATATTTGCAATACTTAAAAAAATATCTTGTTCTCAGAATATTTAAGTCAAATCAAAAAGATAGTTTTATTCAAATTAAATTATATTAAAATATTGCAATAACAATTAAATTATATTAAAATATTGCAATAACATTTCCTAATAAACAATATCAACTTTTGTTGACACAGCTATTTCTTTAAACACTTGATCACAAGTTTTTCAACTTTGTATGGAGAGCATGCTAAAAAAGTATCAATTCAAATTTTGGCATATCATTTATATAATTGTTTATGGTCACTAGTCACCTATGGATGAACTTTTAGAAAGATTTCTGAAAAACAATAATTAAACATTTAAAATTTAGAAGATTAAAAAAATACTTATATCTGTAAAATATAATATATATATATATATATGTGTGTGTAAATATTAAATATATTTAAAAGTTCATTCCACTAAAATAATTTCCAAAATGCATTTTATGCTGAAACAGCATTCTGTAGTTGGCCTAGATCACAATGTCTTACACATACTTTTAGCATTTGATCAGTATCTATCAACATCAAATTATTACAATGTTATCTACAATTGACTTACTTTATGCACTTAAGACACTATACATATTACACAAATATTATTATGTCTATTAATAATCATTTATTAGGCTATAGATTATGATATTATTCCTAACTTATATCTCAGTTATATATTAATATATCTGTTTTTCTAATGAAATATTTAACATATTGTATCATTAAACCAACATCATTTCACTTTTTTCATGTGTTATATTTTTTCTAGAAAGACTTAAAACTTTTATTTCTCTACATATCCTTGAATTACAGGAATTAAGACAACTAAAAAATATAGGATATGGGTGTATGTATATATAGCTAGGAATAGTAAGAAAATCTCTAGAATAATAAATTATTAGTAATAATACACATTTTTGTTTAACATTAGTTTTCATTTCAACTGCCTCAGATTTTTTACATATATTAATAACACTTCCTTTGATTCCATCATGTAAGAACTGTATAATATTAACAAATTTTGGTGGACAATAAACAAATTTCCAACACTATCATAGGCCTTTCCTGATAATTCAGTCAAATGAACAATAAAAGTATTATATAAAACACTTTTTTCTGCCTATCATTTTTCTTGCTTTTGCTTAAAATCATATATATAATGCTTGTTGATTCTCTAAAACCATATTGAGTCTCTAGTGGCCATTCATCTATGACTGAAATAAATCTGTTCAATAAAATTCTTGAAAGTAGGGTTGCAGTGGATAATAATGGTACTCCATTATAATTACTATAATCTTATCGATTCTCTTTGTTTTTAAAAGTTGTGGACAGTTTTATGGATCTATATTTTTTAAAAAATTTCTATATTTTTGAAGCTAATATATCACCATTATATTTTAAATTATCTGCAAATATTTCATTTTTAAGATTACAAAGAACTGTTTGATTTCACTAAATGAGATATGTTTATCCAAATCAAAATAAAAACATAAAATGAAAATATCATTCAAAGTCATCATGTCATGTTATATCATTATTCAAAAGTTACTCAAAATACTTCTTATAAGTTTGCATTTAAAGCAACACATAAACCTGAATTCTATTAAATTTAGAAGTAGCACTTTTTTATATGATGATATTAGTATTTTGAACAGGAGCAAGAAATATTTGCTATTCTACACTTTCATTTATAATCAAATATCAATTTGATTCCTAATTGCACAAATAATTTGCCACTAATGAACCAAATGTTCGTTAAATATTTCATAAGACTTATATAAACTTATGACAGAGGTTTATAGGTTTTTTTATCTTTTTTTCTGAATAGTAATCTCTACCAAATTTTACTCTATAAATTTAATATTAATCATAAAACCTTTACTTTGTGGAAATATTTTATACATGTGAAGTATAAATTTTATTAGTGTTTTAATTTAACAATATGCATGGAGGAGGGTGACTCATTGAATATTTATATTTTGTGACTATCATTCTTTCATTTCATCCAGAATTGATTATTTAATGCATATAATAGCAAGAGCATAATTCCAAATATCATAACTCATTAAATTTGGTGTAATGTAAAATGAAGTATAAACTTTATTATTAATAAGTATGTGTATTCTCATGTCAGCAATAGAAGTCCTAAAAGTTTGATATTCTACTTAGTATCGATCTTACATATCATAGTAGTTTTAATTCTTTACTCTATAGATGTAAATAATATTATTTTGTACTTTATATCAATATACTTCTAATACTAAGCATAATCTTTTGGCATTTTTTTGAAATCTTCTGTCTGAAAACATCCAAATAACACATAAATAAAGCACTTGCTAACTTGATAAAATTCACCTAAAATGCTATAATTTTTAAATTATATCTTAAAATATTCATAGTAACTTAATTAAAGAATCTGATCATAAGTATAATTTAAAATTCCTAAAAATTGTGATGTGAAAAACACTATTACTTATAAATTCAAATAACAAGCAACACTGCATAAATGCCAAATCAATGAAATAAGTAAAAATCTTTTTTTAAAATCAATTACAATTCATGAAAATAATGAATTAAAATATGTTCATTTATAACTATGAAAATCATAATTAAATTCAATTATAGATTGTAATATCATTTAAATAGTTTAATAATTATTTATTCAAATAGTTCACTTGTTGATTTATACATATACACATGTACAATTGTAATATACCTCTTATTTATATTGGCTTATATTCCTATTTTTATTATATTATAAATTTGTATTTATTTTATTAAATTATTTCAAATGAAGTTTAGTCTTTTATTTTAATTCATGATATAAAATTTCTGATGCAATTTTTTTTTATTAAATTATTCCATAAAAAGACTATGCTTTTATTTTACTCATGAAATTTCTGATTCAAATTTAGTCATAAACTTAAATCTTTGAATTTTCACTATTCACTTATTTTTTTTTTCTTTCAGATAAGTTCTTTTAAAATAAGGTTGTTCACAAATCACAAATTGTCATTCAATTTTATTTTTTAATATTAATAAAGTTCTTTAATATTTTAATAATTAACCATTGTAGTTAGTCTTAATCAATAAAATCTTAAATCTACTTATTTATTTTTCATTACAACAAATGTACTTATAATATAACCATATAACATTATTATAAATTAATTTATTACTTTAAAAAAAGAGTAATTTGTTTATCTCACTATAAAGTTACTTCATTAAAAGGAAAAATATTTAAAACTTACATCTTGTGCCATTTATATATAGATAAGCAAGAACTACAGTTTAATTGACAAGTGCCAAACTTATTACCCTCATAACTTATTTATCTGGTATTTAGAATAAATATTGGTCAACATAGTGCACATTTATAGTGCATCTTTAGTCTATCCAAATGTAATTTACTTTATGTCAAAAATGATTCCATAAGCCTGAATTTATATTGTGCCATATGGATTTACTTTGTATGAATAGCAGGAAAATTTAAAATGGAGATTGGAATTTTTCATTTCTGAAGTTTTTATTTGATAATCTGGATATCAGAAATATTTCCCAATAGTGATTTGTGAATCTTTATATTTCATTTAGCATTCAAATTTTCGGCTATCTTTTGGATTCAATTTTATCAAATGAATCTCCAAGCATTATAAAAAATCTTACACAGAATGGAGGCTAACAGAATAGAAAAACATGGGCAACTTTACTCATAATGCATATCATTAATAGATGTTTATTTTGATCTAATTAATATATATTTCATTTTACATTTCTATATCACTTTGTAATCTAACTCCTCTAATACTGCTCTCAAGTCACCCACTTTCTTTCATATTAAAAAAATAATATTTACTGTTATGGGAACAAAATCATAAGAATTAAAAATTGTTTTTAATATTAAGTAATGGTCTACATGAAAATCAATAATTTTTGCTCAGTATATGGATTTTAATTGCTTCATACTTGGAGAAAAAAAGATTCAGAAGAATATGTTGACACTTAGGCAGATGTATTTTACAGCACATTTTGAAAAAAAAAAAGCATAGCTCTTTTTATTGTTTTAATTCCATAATGCATTATTATTTTGATTTGATCTTAAAATTATATCAGATATTGCATTTATAACTTCAATTCTAATGTCTTTCTCATTACTAATTTGCAAATAAGTTAGTATTTAAGAAGATATATCATTATCTGTACAAATAAAAACATTTATGAAAAAATATTATAAGGAAAGCAAATTCAGAATATTTGTTTTCAATGAAGGTTTTAAAATGCTGCAGAAAATTAGAAATAGAAACATTACTGTCAATGAAATATTCAATAATGTTTTGTGATAAATTGTTTTTAATTAAATATTACTTCCATAATCTAATTTTATTTAAAAGAATTACTATACTTATCATTTTAAATAATATAAACTCTATTTCAATTACAGATTTAATTTATAAATTTTATCATTAAATCAGTAAAAAATCGAAGATTAAGTAATCAAATTTTGTCTTCTAATCGCAAACAACATTTATTTCTAGATGTTAGAAACTTCATTTGAGGTAACAAATTTATAGAATGTTCAAGTATTATTATTTTACTGAGTCATTACAATTTCATGTGAGTAAAAAAAATATTCAAGCAGTATCCTCTTTTTGTAAAAATATTTTAAATAATGTGTATGAAATTGATGCATCTTTTATGGAGTGTATTATTTTTGTCAGAATTTATATTATGAATTGAAAAGGTATTCTCTTTTTTCTAAAGCATTCTGTGATGAAAGGTATTTTTTGTGCATAAATTTTTTTGACAAATAATGCAGTATATACTTTGCTATAAATGCAAACAATTTTGTAAATGACAAATTATTTTACTTGCTTGGTGAAAATTAAATAAATATGTTTATTCTTAGTTAAAATGTTTAAAGGCATATTTTATATATATATAAAAAATGACAAAATCATTTTCACAATAAAAGCTAGGTGAGAAATGTTTTATGTATTGGTGGATTCATCTTAATTGTAAAAAAAAAAAAAAGTTCATTTTTGTATACCATTTTTCAATTTTAGATCAATATTAATAATGAGAGCTTTGTTTTTTTTTATTACTGTTTGCTGAAAATTAAATTACATTTATTATTATTATTTTACTTTTATATTTTTATAATAATCAAAATGTGATTCAAAAGACAACAACAAACTTTTTTTTTATTAATTTACTATTTAAAAAGAATTTCTTATTATTTGCTAATAAATGAGCAATATTAAAAGAACCATTGTTCTTTTCGGTGTAAAATTAACCTGTTAAAAATATTTCTCTCTTTAGTTATATTAATTTTTCAGAATTTAAAGTTTGTAGAAATTTTTTTCCAAAAAATCTTTCATAAATGGTAGTGAAATGTCTTTTTACATTACATTTTTTAATAATGGCAATACGTACATTGCTTAAAAAGCATATGCATTTTGTAATGAATAAAATTCTTCCTTCCACTCTATGTTGAAGTTATATATTTTTGTTTTAATTTTTGATGCATTAAAATAACTGTATCAAATATTTCATAGATTGCAACAACTAAAAAAAATAACAGATTGCCAATGCAATTAAAGTGAAATCCATTGAATATTTGTTTCCTGAAAGTAATAAAACTTTTAATGCAACTTACATTCCCAGTTAGAGAAGGCATTTTAAAAATGTTTCACAAGTACTTTGCCATTTGTGTACACTTGCAGATAGCAACTATGGTTTGTGGTTTACAGAACACAAATGGCTGGTATAAATGTATCCAATAGAACTTAATGAAAATTTTCTTTCTTTTGCAAATTATTTCAATGAATTGTGTGGAGGTTTTTCTGTATAGTATCTTTAGCTGACTACTATGGAGTTTATTAAGACTACTTTTTAATTATTTAAATAAGGTATTTGTCAAAAAATTTTGATTAACTAAGTTTTTGTCAGAATAGGAAACATCATCCATCTTTACATAAATATATTAACTTTTTGTCTGAAAACAGATGTCAGTAGGACACTATAGTTTCCCTGTTTATAATTTGATAGTGATTGTTATCCTCTTAATGAAACTTTTCTTCTAGCATCACACAATATATAACTACATCCTAAAATTTTAAGGAATGTATTTCTCTTTCTCTCAGTCTGTCTCTTTTGCTAATTTACAAGTCATAATATATCAAGTTACAAATCAAAAAATATAGAAATTAAAAATATAATAAATAATTTATGGGGCTTGACTTTTAGACATTTGTTTATTCTATGAGCAATCTTATTTACTTTTTTTTTTTTTGCCAATTTAAACCCAATATTTTGCAATTCAGTCTTTCTAGCAATCATTTTTTTATCCAATCAATAATTGCCTTTAAACTAAAGCAATTTTTGTTAATGTGAAATAATAATCTATAGTTAAATTTTCATCTATTTTATTATAATTTTTATATATTTTTAAAAAGGTAAAATAAAACAAATATTCTCTCAAGAAAAAAAATACAAATAAACAAAAAAGTAAATTAAGCATTATAAAATTCTTAAATAATGGCAATACTGAAAGTTGAAGCATGTAATCAATCAATCAATCAAATCAGAAATGTTATTAGCTGGGTTTCTTTTCAAATCTAACATACCGCAGATAGACTAAGTGAGTTTGCCATTTCAAAATAATTGTCTCTTTAGATGAGTTGGGTTGATTGTATCAATCAATGGTTTCATTTCTTTTGACTCTACCAACCGACTACTTCTTTTGCACGGAGAGAAGAGAAAGATCACTTAAGCCTGGAAATGATTGGCACTTTTTTTTTTAAAATCATTTATTTATAATTTGTGGATTAATAAAACTATAAAATGCCTACAGCATGAATTCAGTGAAAAAATAATCATTCATTGATTTTTTTGAAGTCAGTTTTGTTGATTGTAAAAAAATAAATAATCTGAAAATAAAAATAAGTAGAATTACTTACTAGTTTTTCTAATAGCAAATCTATTTTATGTTTATTTTTCTACAGATTGGTTAGGGAAAATATAAGAAAGATTAAAGAGAATAGTCAATCAATTTTGATTGCAGAATTTATTTATTTTTAAAATGTTTAAAAACCTTCTTTTCAAACATTGGGAAATATATATATATTATAGAGAAAATAATCACATTTTTGTGCTTATTACAATAATAATTAATATATATATTGAAAAGAAAAATATTTGAAAAAGTAAATACATAACGGAATTCAGAATTGTGTGGTTATAAAAGATTTAAAAGTTTCCTTTGAAGTAGTTAAATATACTTTATGAGGAATCCCAGATAGTAGCGAATATTTCGAAAAAAATTATTTTATATAATCAAGGGCATTATGTTATATATATATATTGTAGCATTATAAGGTATATAATTTAATATTTATATTATAAATGAGAGCATTGAAACGCCCTCCATTAATTTATATATATATATATAATAACCCATTTGAACTGCTAAAGTTTACAATTCAAATGTTGGTTATTAATTATATTATTTCACATTGAATTAATATTGGAATTAACAAAACAGCTTAATATTAAAATAAGATAGTAGTAAAAAAAGTCTGAGAGAATGCTTTGAAGAAAGTAATGAGGGAAGGGAGCAGACGGTTGATAGTAATAGAAAGATTTCAAAGTGATAAAATGTTTAACTTGATTAACATAATCTCTGGGTATATTCATATGCATAAAAACTTCTGGTTTTATATAAAAAGGCAATTTACATCACACCTCAACTGTAAATATAGGGTATATTTGAACTCAGACTTTAGTACCGTTTAACTATTCACACTATCTCACACTATTGATACCACATGACCAGACACATGTAGAAAATATAAATAATCACCAATATACGTATTTCGCGCTGAACAAGCATTTAGCAGTTGGTCCAGATTATCATCTCTCACAAATATATATATAATAAGTGTTAAGTTTATATTAAGATAGAGGTCAAAGTGATTTGAGGTCAACGTGGGCATGGCAGTAATTTTGGCATCAGTATAAGCATAGGATTTGAACTTTCCACCGTCAGATTTCAATAGTATGGATGGCTGAAGAGTTGGAGGTTGGAGTAGTATAAAGGTTTGCTATCCTTAATATAAACTGAGCACTGATTATATATATGTGTGAGAGATGATAATATGGACCAACTGATGAGTGCTGGTTCAGTACAAAATACGTATATTGGTGATTATTTATCTTTTCTGTATATGTCTGGTCATGTGTATCAGTAGTATGAGATAGTGTGAATAGATAAATAATGCTTGAAAATCTGAGTTCAAGTCTCCTATAGTTACAATTAGGCTTCAGATATATGAAGAGTGCCTCTATTTCAAATATCACACTTCAATATAAAATAATGTCTATTTTTTAACAAATATTTTTTTAATTAAAAATCAGATACAATAACACATTTTAAAACGAAAAGTGTATCCTTTAATAAAGTTTAGTTCTAACTCATAATAAAATAAAGACTTCATTAGGAATTAATATATATAAATTTTTGAACAATTAACTGTTTTGGATTAAATTTAAAATAAATAGCTCTTTTTTATTATTTTTAGAAAAATAAAGAAAAAAATGTGATGTCATTTTTAGACAAAAAAACTAAAGATAACTGATCTGCTTTAAGATTTAATAAAGAGGTTGTAAAAAAGAGAGCCGAAAGATGGTCATTTAGCAATACATCAATGAAGTAATAAGCCTTTAATAAAATAGTAAAAATTGTTTTAAAAAAGTAATTTAGTAAAGAAATGAATGAGTTTATTAAATGGTGTTCTTTTAGAATACCATGAATTTATGTGCAGGTAGAACATTAATTCATAGCATTGCTTCACATGGATTAAAAACATAAATAAAATACTAATAAAACTTCTGAAAATAAATGTACTGAAATAAATTTACTCCATATACTTTTTTTTAAATAATAATATTTTTTTAAAAAAAAGCTTAAGATAAATTTATGGACAACAACTTAGTTATATTTATTAGCAAAAAAAAATCCAATTTGGAAAATATTTATAGATAAAAATAAAAATCAAGAAATCTATTATTCAATATTATTTAAATGAAAAAAAAAAATGGAAAAAAAAATTTAGACATATATGATTTAATATTAAATAAATTATTTTTAAAACAGAAAAAAAAAATGTTAAAAAAAATTATTCACAGATTGAAGTCAAAGAATAGTGGAGACATTCCTTATTTTTGGTCTGTGGTACAATTAATGTGTGCATTATTTCGACACTGCCAAATTAGTCAATCAATTAATAATAGACTGCCTTAATTTCGGCTCTTATACAATAAACTCATCTTTTCAATTCATTTCCAAAATTAAAAACACACAAATCTCTCATAGCTCTGTTATGGCCACGATGGATGTGAAGGAATTATATGGATCAATCAATAGAAAAGCATCCATCCAAATTATACAGGAAGAGCTACTACGAATATCTGGCCCTAATGAGAGAATTAAATTCATTATGGCTTTCCTGACATGGCTTGACTCCCATATTTTCACTCTTTTCGAAGATAAATGGTACACAATGCAAGATGGTTGGCCCATGGGCCTCCCTATTAGTGGCGTATTATCCAGCATATATTTAAACAAATATGAGCAATCCATCATTCCAAAATATTTCAACACTAACCCAGACTTTACATATATACGATATGTAGACGATATTTTCATTATAACATCTAAAAATAATATTTTAAATATACAACACGATTTACAAAGTACAACTAAACTATCTTTCTCTATCACATATGAAAACAATAATGAACTCAAATATCTCGACCTTTCCTTATCAAGAAACCGCCACTCAATAGACTACAAAATGATTGTTAAACCATTCGAAATCCGAAGCTGCATCCATCCTAACTCTAAATCACCCGCATCGCACAAATTCGCAGGTCTCAAAGCATTTATGTTTAGAAACTATCATTTGTGTAAATACGAAGCGCATAGGAAGGAAAATACAAACAATTACATTAAAGACCTATTAGCAGCAGGATTCAAATACAAAACCATTAGGAGAAAAGTCATGAAATTCAATAGCACAATAAATGATAAATTACCTCGCACCAATCTGCCCAGAATAACGGTTCCCTATATCCCTAAAATATCCAGCAAACTAATGAAAACCTTAAACAACAAATTCAGCATAATATTCAGAACACCACCCAACTCCAACAGATTGATTAATAACTCCAAGGACTATATCGATCCAGCGCTCACCCCACACGTGGTATACTCTATTGCCTGCCCCCAGGCCGGATGCCACGCCACATATTATGGGGAAACGAAAGCCACAGTTAACACCAGATTGGCTCAACATCGGTACACCTACAACAGAGCCCAAGCGAACAGCAGCACATCTTCTGCGTTTTTTGAACACACTAAACAATCAGGCCACAACTTCATACCCGCCAACCCCGTTATTTTATGCTCAGAACCAAACGACTACAGGAGAAAAATAAAAGAGGCATTCTACATCAACAAAGACATCCATGCAATCAATAGAAGAGACACGTGCTTCGACATTTCAAAAAAATGGGCTACATAACAGTAACTCATTTGAATATTCTAATTTACATATATTTATCACATTTTTCAAGAAGGCTATGAATATGAGGCATGGTTCCTCGAAAACGTTCAGCCAAAATTTATTATTATTATTGTTAAACTAGATTTTTTTCTCTAATTTACAATCAAGTATTTCTATTATTACAAATAAGGAGAAAATAAAACCACATATATATATTATAAATTAATAATTTTCAACAGATGCTATACTTGAAATATTTTAAGAATTTCCAGAAATATCTGTTCAATTTTTATTTTAGAAAAATTACAATTAGATGATATAGATAGTAACAATGAAAATAGTAAACTGTAAAAGGTTTTTGCATGCAAAATGAGGTATCTCTTTTAAATGCAATCTCTTGTTATTTATAGAGATAAAGCAATGCAGTAACCAGATACATTTTTAAGAAAACAAAGTGTCACAACTTTCTCTACTATTCTTATTATTTACACCAGAAGTTTGAATGTTATAAATTAATACTTTTTAATTGATGTTATGGTTGAAAGATTTTTAAGAATATGAAAATATCACAAATATATAGGTAGTGACCAAGGAAAATAATAAAATGCAAATGCTTTTTCCATTTAAAAAGCATTACTTCTTTTAATTGTAATCTCTTGTTATATGTATATAGTTACTATAGTGCTTTCTCTTTATAAATAACTAGAGATTGTATTTAAAAGAGATAACCCCTTTTGGATACAAAAAATATTTTGCAGCTTATTTGACTGAGATTTTTCTAAAATAAAAATAGAACAGATATTTCCACATTCTTAAAAATATTTCAGCTATATCATTTATTAATAATTATTAATTTATAACATTAAAAATTCTGTTGTAATTGTCTTAATAAGAAAAGTAGAGAAAGTTGTGACACTTTGTTTCCTTAAAGATGTATATGGTTAAACCAACATTTTATCTCTATAAATAACAAGAGATTGCAGTTAAAAGAGTTAACTCCTTTTGAATGTGAAATACATTGACACTGTCTATATTATCTGATTGTGATTTTTTTTAAAAAAAAAAGAAAAGAATAGAGCAGATATTTCCATGTTTTTAAAAATATTTCATATATATATTTGGTCTAGAAGCTACCAATGGAGAGAACTAAACTATTAAATAGTACTGTCCGTAGAAATTCACTTATACACTCCTAGATTTAGGAAAAGACATTTTCATTTTGATCTAAAATCCTTGTCCTGTTAAATATATTACTGCCCTAAAAATGTGTCTTCAAAAGTAAATCCCAACTAAAAGAAATCAAAAAGTCTTTAGGTATATCTAGTTTTAAGATACGGATTGTTAAATTACCTTAAAGTGCATTAGCTCAAGCCATGAACATGTAGCCATCTCCTATGATAAATTACAAATTGCCTAAAATTCAAGCCTGAAATGCCACAACATCTGGATAATTTACAGCTTGTCCATGACTGTGAAGGAAATATGCCTTACCATTGTTTGTGATCTAAATATTTAATAAAAGATTTCAAAAAACAACAAATCACAAGCTCAGTTACTATGCTAATGGCTGACAGTAGACATTGCATTGCATGTTCTGACTGATCAGTCATGAAACTATGAGAGTATACAGTTAATGCAAGGTTAGTTTGCTGCAATTGTAGCAGTTTTTATATTAAAACTTTAGAAAAAAAAGACCTTAATAAGCTCACATATATATATATA